>BRDA01045256.1:0-36710 GCA_036984385.1 Crenuchus spilurus
GAGTTTAGGTCCAATATACCAGGCTCTAATATTCAGATGGGACAAAAATCGGCAAAAATATAAATATGGCCCCAAGAGGCTCAGCAGGCTAAGACGCTGACACTATGATCAGAGGATCACGAGTTTGAATCTCGGTCATGCTGTTTGCTATAAACAGCTGGGGCCCAAGAGAGCAAAAATTGTCCATGCTGTCTCTGGGCGCTCTCACTCTCCCTATTACTCTCACATTGCAATGTCTGCTGGCTCAGGCATCTACTGATTGGTCCATTCAGAGCTGGAAATCCTGCGCTTTCCTCCAAGCACGTTGTCTCCCCAGTGACGGTGTATCAGCGGTAGTTTGAAAAGAGGTGGTGGCCACATCACACGCAGCGGAGGCTTGTGCTTGACTTCACCTTCCTAGAGTCAGGGACAGTACAAAAGTGATGGGGAGAGACCCCTAACGGATGGGATGGGTTAATTGGCTACTACCACATTGGGAAAGAGAAAATTGGTAAAAAATTATATATATATATATATACACACACACACAGTGGTAACCCTACTTACGAGCATCCCTACTAATGAGTATTCCAGGTAACAAGTCGAGATCTCTGAATATTTTTGTTCCAGGTAATGAGTAATATTCCAGCTAACGAGTAGGGTAAATTTCTTCAAGTATGCCAAACCGCTAGGGGCGCTGCGGTCATAGCACCTCCTAGATGCTACCGTAGAAGAAGAGGTCAGTCAATACAAAGTGAAAGTGCCTGTTGGAAGCGACGCTAAGGTAGCAAAATTAGTGAACAAGAAAGTTAGATACATTTTACTTTTACTTTTCATATGATAAGTGTAACCATGCAGCCACCAGCCTACACGAGCACCGTCGGTCTCCCTCTCATTAGCGGCCAGCCTACACGAGCGTCGTTGTCGTCTCGTTTATGTTTTAAAAAACCCATATAAACACATTATTTAGCATATTATAGTATACTGTATATTGGCCGGCTGACACGGATTAATCAGTTTTACATGTATTCTTATGGGGAAAATGCATCCAGGTAACGAGCAAACCAGCTAATGAGCTCGTCTCCTGCATGGATTAAACTCGTAAGTAGGGTTACCACTGTATGTGTATATATATATATATATATATATATATATATATATATATATATGTATGGAGCAAAGTACTTGAATACAAAAAGAATAAGCACCAATATCTGGGATCATTTAGTGATATTAGTGCAGCTACAAAAAATAGAATATTGTTCCAAATTTAATTCAAAAGGTAAACTGTTTTATATTTTTAAATTAATTACATGCAAATGCCAAAAGGTATTCATAAATAATCAGTAAATAGAAGCTACAGGGTCTACTCAAACTTTTATATGTGTTTGTGGTCAAAGATCCATCAGTCTTAAGTGTTCAGCACTCTGCTAGGCCACCCAACACACAGATGGTCTGTGCTGTAGAGCAGATTGCTCGGTGCCTCACTGGCCTCATCCGTCACCGTTCACACACAGCAGTGCATAAGGGTCTTACGGACACCATAAACAGCGTCCATGCCGAGGCCCTGCAGTGACAGCTTGGGTTCTTCAGCATTCCCATGACCATCAGGTGGGAATAGCACCTTTCTACTGGCCTTATATTCTAGGTTAGAATACAGTACTGTGTGAAAGTCTTAGGGCAGCCAAGAAAATGTGTTTAAAGCCATTTATCTGAGCAGTAAGTGTGTTTGTGCTTGTAAAGACACCACATAACATTAGACTAAACACACAAACACAAATACAGTTTAAAAAAAAGCCACAGGAATTTCTTGTTTTCAGGTTTTTGATCTGTTGTGAGGTTTGGTTTCTTTACTCGATGCTGCTCTAGTTATGTTATTGATTAGTTCAACGTGATTTAACAGAATTCACTCAGAAATCATATTTACATATCTTTGACCACTTACTTGAGATGGCATTCAGCTAAGGCATGTTTGGAATCCAATATTTGCTTCTTTAGTTTAGACCAAGTGCTGCAAGGCCAACACTGCTAGCTAGAACTTAATAGTTACCTAAATAGCCCAGTTAGTTCAGTCAACATACATCACCAAAATACTTCTCAAACCACATCCAGACCTTATTAGAACTGAAAGCGGTTTCCATCTACATGAACTGACAGAAGAAAATGCTGAACTCCAGGTGCTTCCCAAAAATTTTGAATATCATCAAAAAATATTTATTTCCATAATTCAGTAAAAGTAAAAAAATAAAGTGAAAGTCATATTATATAGATTCATTACACACAGAGTGATCTGTTTTAAGTGTATTTTATTTAATGCTGATTATGGTCACTTTGTGATGCAAACTACTATTCCATCACACGTTTGCAGAACATTCCAGGAACTTCATTTCTGTAACATTAGAGTAACATTCCTCAAAAGTTTTTAGAACGTTGCTGAATGCTCTTATAATGTTCTCTGTTCTGGGGTGATAATTATAAGTTCCTCGTTGAGAGAAAGGAACCTAAAGTGACATTTTACTCTCAATATTTACTGATGATTATTCAGTGTTAAAATATTAATATGACTTATTAATGTTGTTGGTTCTTGTGCAAACTGAAGTTCAGGGCTGAGAGAGATTTAAATGTGTTTAAATATTTATATTGATACAAAATAAAATTTATAACTATTGGATTGTTTGTATCTACACCAACACATATACTTTAGCTTTTTCTGTTGGTTCTTTTCTGCATCCCAGTATCCATCAATGTGGATGTAATTGTGGGTACATGCTTTACAACCAGTCAAACCACAAAGGGAACAGTGAACTGAAATGTAACAATAGAAAACTAGAAGAAATAGAGTTCAAATTTAATACCTTAATTTTTTAGTAATAATTAATGTAACATTTTTATTCAGAATCAATTAATTCTTATTACTGTTTTATTAATAGTAACAAATAATTATTAATAAAATATTTTATTAATGTATACATTTTTTATCAATAATTCATAATTTATGTTCAAGCCTCCCACCTCTGTACTCAAAATGAAGGTTTAAAACAGAACTTGTAGAAGCAGCAGTAAGGAGTGAAAGGACAAAAGCAGAGAAAGAGGTGGATAGTCCTAAAGACACTTCAGATTACTGCACCTTAATATCCTGGAGACTTGAGCACAAAGGAAGCCGTCACTTTAAGCTGATCTTCTTCATTTAAGCCAAAATGAAGATGATTTGCACTCCAATAACACCACATTTATGAGTTCTTTAAGCAGAAGCAGCTTTTGGTTTTACAGTCTAGAAAGGGGTAAAACTGGGTCAAGATGGAAAGGTTTCTTCATTCCAAGCCAGACGATGACCCAAAAATTATACACAGACAGAAATCTCAGCTGTATTATTCTTAACAAATACCCCGGTGTCATCTAAGAGGCAATATCGGGGTCCAAGCATCACAGAGGATAATTGGCACATCATTCAGGAGTTACTCTCCGGTCACTCCCATTCATTTTCAGCCATTTAGTCTGGCATGTTAATGGCCAGTTTTCAGTTACAGTTCTTATCTTTGGGACACCGGAGGGGGGACAAGAGGAAAGGAGATGCACACATTCACATACACACATCTCTAGTTTCTAGAAAGCCTCTCACTATCCAGGCTCAGCCTTTGTGAAAGCATTTGAAGATTGTGTGTGTGTATATTACCTGTAATACCCTTTTCACTGATATATATAAAAGCAGTCTGGTTCTTTGTTAGCACTGGTTACTATTTAACACACTGTCAGCCTGTAAATGGGGAGCTGTGTTCACTCATGCAGCCTTAGCTTTGTAACCTCAGACATAGCGACGACTCGCCCTGCGATTCAGTGAGGCCCTTTTACCAGCATTACCCCTGAGAAAAGCTCTACTGTCCATCCATCTACACACGTCCACTTTGTGGTGGAAATACTTGAATAGCTTCCTATGTGCCGACTTGATCTATACAGCAGAAAAGGATTTCTATAATTTGCTATGGTTTGTGAGTTTGCCAAGGCATACAATCTGTACATGACATGTGCAACCCATATGTTAACAAATATTTCATTTTCTTGTGATACTCAGCAGCCTCATGTCAGATTTCTATTATTTGTGACCAGTAGGGCTGAAATAGGGCTGAAATAGTTTCAAATTCAGAGACTATGGATATCAAGGCCACTACAATCTACTGTATATACGAACCCCATTTCCAGAAAAGTTGGGACATTTTCTAAAAAGGCAATAAAATTTAAATCAGCAATTTGTTAATTCACTTAAAACAGAAAATATTTTCAATGTTTTTAAATACAAACAGGGTTCTAATAATAATAATAATAATAATAATAATAATAATAATGTTACGCTTACATAGCGCCTTTCACAGACCCAAGGACGCTTTACAATCAATGAAAAGGAACAAAACAAAACACTGGTATCAAGAAGGGAAGGCAGAGGAGAAAAGGTCTTTAGATTGGATTTAAACACAGGAAGAGAGGGAGATAGTCTAAGAGTGAACGGCAGAGCATTCCAGAGATATAAACAAATTTAGAAATTGATGCCTGCAACACATTTTTAAAAGACCGATCTAGACTGCGAAAAAAACCCAGTCAAGCACACACACCATGTTAAAGCCACACTGTTGTAATTCATGCAGAATGAGGTCCTGCTGAGTTCTGCAATTACATTGAGATTTCCTCTGACTCCCTGAATCTTTTCATGAAGTTATTAACTGTAGATGGTGAATCTGCTGAGAAACATCTTTAAACTGATGAACAATTCGCTCATGAAGTTTGACCCATAGTGGTGAACCACAACCCATCCTTGCTTGTAAAGCTTTTGGTAGATACTCATTCTTGATAATCTCACCTAAACTGCTAATTGCAGAACATTCCACAAGATTGTTAATTGTACATTTCAGTGTTAATTGAGTTGCATTGTCTTGCATGTCAATTTATACTTTTGTTTGCAGATAAGTGTCTATCAATTATGAGAATATAAAGTCTAATCAGAATGATCCATTATTTACAAAATAATCAAAAACAAAGGCCTGATCACAACCAGATATGTCACACACAGCACCTGTGACAAAGCACAAATCATTCTAATTTATTGCAAGCAGAAAAGAGGCATGACTGCACATGCAACACCACTCTGCCCAGAGTGGAGTGGACAATGTCTGTAGTCTGATACTGCTGCTGCCGCCGCAATGCAACCTCTGTGAGCAATAACGTGAGGATATACTGCCACCTTGCAAAAAAAATGCAGTGCTGCAGCCATTTCTCAGATTAAGGGTAGAAATTAGCCACTAAATTGGTGACAAAACTTTGATTAAATTTGGTTTTCAACATAAAATCATCCACAAAAGTAAGGTGAATTAAAAAAAGGTTGGCTTAGATACTACATATTTACACTCTGCTCCACTTTCCCATATAATTGTGCTAACAAGGGACAGATACTGCTGACCGTGAGAATTATGAAAAAGGAATATACCCCAATAGACAGAATAGTAAGTAGTAGTAAGTGTAAATATAAAAACCTAAAATGAAACGCATGAAAAATTTGAAATTCAAACAAAAAAAAAGTTTTAATGTGCATGGATTTCCACAAATTAATTATGATTACTAAACACACCGAAAGAACCAGCACTGAGGGAATGCATGTCACAGTCAGCAAGACACGGTCAGGCCATAAGAGTTAAACGAACATCACAGATACAGGGTATAAAAAAAGTTCTCCATCCTATACTTCTTAAGATGTGTCCATCTGAGCGGATTCTGTAGAAGGAAAACAAAAGAAATATTTTCATATTAATATCACTAAAAATGTATATCAATAGCAGCAATACTGAGCAGGGCTGTAGTACCCGAGATTGGTCTTGAGAATTGTTTTGAACTTGTTTAAGTAATTAAGGTTGCACATTGCAATTCTTCTTACAATTATTTCTCCCCCAGATTTGGTTGTGTATCCAGCAGTTTTTCCAGATATCAACACCATTCCAACCCCAAACTGTATGGTCTGACTGTGCAATGTGGGCTTTCTGATCAGATGCAGAGTTTCCATGTAGAAACAGATTTTGCTGAATTTACCAACAGGAAAAAAAGTGGTAGAAAAAAGTTTTGAACTTGGACTTGGCTCAGTCACAACAAATTGCTACGTTTTAAAAATATATATTAATTTTTCATTTTTTAATGGTCACAACACATTTGTACTGCGATTCAAAAACCAAATCATCACATCCGTTTATGCTGGATTAATTGGTTGGATTCAAAGCAGGCACCGAATGCAAAGCATTCATTCAACATCCGACATCCACATTAGTGAATTCTGACTTAGTGATGTAGCTGACCAGAAGGTTTGGATTGTTATTCTAGAAACCAGTGTGGAAAAAACAAAAGTCAGAACCACTCAGTCAATGCTGTTGATACTGAACGCAAAATGACTGTAAATGGAAGTTGCTGCATAAATGTTTAATATGCAATTCATTGTGTAAAAGACATACAGAATTAAAACTAGTTACACAGTTTGTTCTCTATAAGTCTTCTCCTTGACCAGCCATATTCTTATCATAGACTTGAACTGAACAAAGACAGACTTGACTACAGCCTGTATACTGAGCATGAACAAAAATTCTTCTGAAAAAGGAAGCAGCATAATATCAGAATCCATCACAATCTGAGCCATTATTAAATTTGATATTTCAAAAGATATGTTTAATCAGAAGAATGTTTACAATTGATTACTGTCGATAAGGTTTTCATTTTGCTGCATTTCTAATCCTGTAAATGATTATTTCTCCATAACACCAATCCAGGTGAATTAGTCAATTTCTACCTTTTTATAAAATGTTCAATTATCAATGGGGCCCAAGAATTCCACACTGGTGCATCCCTACTTGTCTATAATGTCTCCTTTTCTGCGTCACATTGGGCTATAGTATCAGTATCACATGTGCCGTTTCTTTTTTTTTTAGCCCTGACTTTCTGCCCAATGTATTTTACCCTACCTTTTACCCTAACCCTAACCCTACGTTGTTTATAGTGCTAGGGAGTGTGCGCCATCTTGCCCATCTGAATAGAGAGCATGGCCAATTCTGTTCTCTCGATGCCCCGGCTGTCGATGGCAAGTAGCGCAATAGGGTTTCAAACTCACGATTCTTGAATCATGGTGGCAGCAGCTTAGTCCAATAATCTACCCAGGGCCCATATGTGCCGTTTCTAAGATGTCAAATGCTTTAACTCACGTGTTTCATTGAAGAGGAAGGAGTCTTGGTACTCCTTCATGTACTGTGAGGAACGGGACTCGTCCAGGAAGAGAGAGTAAACGCGTTTAATGTCCTCCACTTGGACTTCAGTGCCCTGAGGAACACATCTCACGTCAGACATACTGTTTTCCTCCAGCACCGTGGACCCAAACAGCTTTAGTATTGTACAGTTTCCAAACCACACTATATATTTGTATGAAACCCACTCAGAGTAACCACAACTAGGGCTCCAAGTCAAGTTCTGAGGCATCTGAACAAGATTTGAGAAAAGATGGAAAGTCTTTGGAAAGTGGTAGCAGAGGGGTTGTAAACATAGAATTTTGCTGATTACGGTATGTCCTTTGGTCCAAACCATTTTAGTGTAGAAGTAGGTGACTTTCTTTACAGAACATGTAAACAGACTCAGTAAGCACAACTGAGATGAAGACTAAATAAGCTTTAGGTGACAATAAGCACTTACGAGTATCAGTGTGTTTGTGTGTATCTGTGTCCATTACCCTGCGTTTGCGGCACACCAGGCCTGCGGTACTGATGAGCTGGATGGCATAGCGCAGCGATGTCTCCTGTCCGATACGCGTCAACACTGTATGTGCTTCCTCACTCAGCTCCACATCCTCTTCCTCACATCTGGAGCACACATGAATAAACATGAGCAAAAAGAATCAAAGGCCTTAGAAGAGATACATTTTCAACCGTTCTTTCATCTTCAGATGCAACCTGCAAAATACACAGTGATGCATAACTTAATTCTTTAAGCCTTATTCACACTACAGGATAATGGGGGATGATTTTGAGGCCCCTCCCAACAATCATGTAGTGTAGGGTGTCAATAATACAACCTTTACCCCTCTGAAGTGCGGTTAGGGGCGCCCCGACTGTGAATTGTAAATATAAAACGTTCAACGGAGTGGATGCCGAATCTAATGTAACACGTCACAGCAAGGTCATGTCTGAAAGACCATCAACCAACTACAGCTGAATTGAGCTCGTCAGCGTGTACACAAGACGATAAACGCACAGCAGCTAAATCACAAACAAGGTGTGGCAACAGCAGGACTGTCTTTACAATGTGGGCCCTTAGGGTTTTTTTTTTGCTTTTCTTCAGCGTAGAAAGTTTCAACTAGCTCTGTAATGGTTTCGTCATCTGCCATGCTTGTTTACATCTAGTTCCCACCTGCTCTTGTGAAAGAGCAGATCACGTCAAATTCTTGCAAAGTTTTGAGGCTCGGAGCCGTTACTCAGAGGCGTATTACTGTGTGGTGTAAGTATTAAGCAGGGTTCTTGCAGGTTTCAGTGAGTTAAATTTAAGACCTTATTAAGACCTTTTAAGACCATTCTCAGTGAAATTTAAGACCAACATGACAAACTGCCAAAAACATTCTAATTCTATATAGAGAGGTGGAAACAAGCCATCCATAAGCTGCAAAAACAGAAAAAACCCATCTGAGAAATTGCTACAATATTAGAAGTGGCAAAATCTGTATTTTGGTACATCCTGAGAAAGAAAGAAAGCACCGGTGAACTCATCAATGCAAAAAGACCTGAACGCCCATGAAAGACAACAGTGGTGGATTTTAAGTATAAGTACAATTTATACTGATTTTAATAATAAACGTGTATTAATTTAAAACACTATACTACTACTACTAACAACTTCAACAATAAAATAAATAATATGAAATCCTTAAACTACAAAACAGGAACAGAGAAACAGAGAGAACAGAACTACATTTACACTGATAAATTTAGTCGACGTTAGCAGAAGTTAGCAAAACTAACGTCCAATTAGACTACGCTTGTTTGGAATTAAAAGTACAAATTTAAGACTTTAATAAATTTAATTTAAGACCTTGGATGGATATCTGGCCGTTTTTAAGACCCCACGGGAACCCTGATTAAGTGTGTGGTGTTTTAGATCAAGGCAGTTTGTGTAGTGGGGGTGCCTTTATGACAACAATCAAGAACAGAAAAATATAATTGTGTGGGGTGTCTAACAGTTTCAACATCGTTTAGTAGCTTATGTACTGGAGCCTTTGCATCACAGCAGAGGGCAACCAAAATAATGTATAACAAAATATATGCAGTACACAGTCCTATACTGAAGCTTCAAGTATACATACACATCATTACATGTTACGAATGCTGCTATGTACTGGCATTTGAATAGCGGAGATCCATCACTCACCTGATCTTAAGAATCTGCCTTGTCTCCTTCTCAGTGTAGGGAGAAGTGGCAATGATCAGCAGCCGGTCCAGCATGTCTATTGGAATACCATGAGGACTCTGGTAGTTTGTTCCTCGAATTCTGGGGGGGGGGGGGAAGGATAAAAAACCCTTCAGTGTTTAATAAAAAAACAGCTATACTTGTATAAATTATTAATGTGTGCTTACAAACCTTGTTATGCCTCGGTTCGTGGCCATGATGAGTACAGGTGAAAGGTCACTTTCTAGGGCTCGATTTAAGAAAGAGAAACACTCAATGTCCAACATATGGACTTCATCTATGAAGAGGACCTGTGAGGGACATATATTCACATTTAATTAGTTAAATAAGAAAAACCTGTTGTATAAAATCAGACACGTCTTTTCTCTGATGGATTATCTGAGCACATGTAGATTTTATTATTATTTTTTTTTATTTCGCCATTTTTTCCCCTCCCAATGTAGTAGTGGCCAATTAACCCATCCCATGTGCTAGGGGCTCGACCCACATCCAATGTGCCTGACTCTAGGAGGGTGAAGACAAGCACAAGCCTCCTCATATACTTTTCAAACTACCGCTGATACACAGTCACTGAGCCAATGTGCTGAAAGCGCAGCATTCCCAGCTCCGATGGACCAATCAGTAGACGCCTGAGCCAGCAGACACGGTATTGTGAAAGTGATGGGGAGAGAGCGCCATCTACCCGCCCACAGAGAGCACGTACAACACTATGAACAATAGATTCTGGGTGTATTAAATATGAAAAAAAAAACACATATGCAAGGTGTTTTTTTGTGTAATTGGGTCTAAAGATCTTCAAAAAACTTTAATCCATTTCTGCCAATCAAATTTATGGAGCAGACTTTATGGGTAAGTGCAGTAAATAAACAAGAGAAACAGCCTGAAGAAACATGAACTTCCCTAACATTTGTCGACAACCAACATCAGAGAGAGGGATCTACATATAAACACATACACTGCACATGTTCACATCAACTACATGCATTAGTGAACAAAACTTAAATCCTGCACAAGGCTGTAGCAATGAAAACACACTGAAATACAAAACAAAAAAGGTCAGGAGAACCAAATTCTATACTCAAGACAGCTTTGCCGTAGAATAAAATTCAGCAGGGACTGTACTCACCCCAGGAATGATCTCTGCCTTGCCCTCCTCTCTCCACTCAGAAACCTTAGCATTGATCTGCTCGCGCACCTCTGACTTGATCTCTCCTGTGTCTCCTACAAAGCAAGGAAGCATAGGCTAGATCAGAGGGCATCAAAGCCAAACTGTAAAGACAATTCACATCACCTTTAAGACAGAAGTGAGACCAGCTGTACTCTGTTTAGAAAGACAAGTGAAAAGAATGAGAGGCAGACCTGAGAAAAGGGCCAGAAAGCCCTGCGTGCGGCTGTTGATGACGTCAATCTCATGGAGTGAGACTGTGTGGACGACCTCTTTACGCTTCTGCAGCTCACCTTCTGGACACTGCACAAACTGTGTCTGAAAAAGCAGCAAGAAACAGACAGAAACGCTTCTAATCCGGTTTTATTTCATTTTCAAATGACGTTATCTACAGCAACTGCATAGTGAGATTCCAAATAAAATATGCAGTAATGAAATAATTCTGTAAGCAGATGAATTTTCTCAATACTGAGATTAAATGTTTATCCTAGTCACCCATGAGAAACTCAAGAGTAAGCTGTGATGTAGACTCCGATATATTCAGTGTATCAGCTGTGCAATCTAATGCCATCAGCTCGGTTGCCAAGTTAGCGTTTTTCACGCCTAATTGAGCTGGTAAAGAGATTTTGAGATAAAACTGGTGGCATTTTTCTTGGTTTGCTCAAAAATAAACCTGCAATCACAAAATATTTTATTTTCAGCCAGGAAGATCAAAACCAAATGTAGTTATTTTCCACACAAATAAGTAAATATCAGGTGCATGAGGGTCTATGGTGTACAGTAGAAAGGGGGTTGACCTGATTCTGTTATCTGAACCTGAATTCTGTTTCCCGGTGAATAACATCTGTGTGTTATCTATACAGAAAAAGTCTCGTGCACAGCACTATTTGATTGGTCGATATGACCACACATTCAGGAAATACAACCAAAAATGCTTTTCTATGTAATTGCAACTGTTTAAAAGTGCAACACACTTCATTCTCATGTTAAGTTTGTCATAAAAAGGCTGAACTGGGATCTTATGAAACTTATCTGAACATCTATAATCTTATGAAAACCTTTCTTGTTATGAATGCCAGGGTGAATAATGTTTGTTGGGCTCTGTGGACAGTTTGGAGCCATTGATCATCAATAGGAGGGAGGCAGAAAAGCTGGTCAGCTCACTTGGCCACTTTAGGCTTGTACTATAATAGTTATGGACCAGCCCCAAGTCCCGAGCCGCACCTCAAGCCCTTTGAGCTTCTAGTAGAGCTCAGCTTGACCCGCCATCCTTCAAAACATGTGGAAGACTGGCATCAAAACTTCTCCGTCCTGGCACTCGGGTCGTTGAACAAATTCCCACTAACTGTTCAGACAGCAGAGTCCCTCACAGTCTTCAAACAGAGACTTGTCCAATTTGTTGTTAAAATAATTTAAATGTAGACCACTTACCAACTTGAACCAAATGTTTCATGTAATTTTAGGGAGAACTCGAGTTGGAAATTCTGGCCAGTTTGGCTACAGTGCTTACCTGTGATCCCATAGCATCGTAATCTCTTGCTCTGGTAAAAGATCGACCAAGCTTGCTGATTTTCCCTGTAGCTTTATCAATGGTAATCACATCCCTACAGAGGACAAAGCTAAATTAGAACTTTATCAATTAAATAGGGATTTCAGAATCAATCCGTCTGCTAAGCACAATTCAGCATCAGCCCACATAAATGTGAAAAATACTGTAGAGACACCCATGCACCAACTCACCCAGCCTGGACCTTCTCCTTACTGAGGCTTTCAATCATTTTACTGCCCAGATCATAGATGGTCTCCATCTCAGTTGTTTTCAGAGTCAGCTTGCCCACTTTGGCACCCTGGACACAGGGAGGGAGGAAGAAAAAAAATCAATAACTCAAACCTAATAAGGTTTATTTAAGGACATTTCATTATTTAGCACTTTAATCACACACAGCTGGCCATGCCAAGTCATAATGAGAACTATTCTGGGACTTTAACTAAAACAGCTCATAGCTCATTTATGCAGCTCGGCCTCAGCAGTCCCAAATGCATCCATGACGTTTATCATGATAAAAAGTTCATTTCCCTGACCTGGTGATAAATATCTTTAATCATTTTTTTGCCAGACAAAGTAGCTGCACTACAATACTGCAGGTGTGTGTTAGAACACTAGCATATCCAGTTGAACTCAGAGTACAGTGTAATATAGATGGCAACAGGGACTCTGTGGCCAAAATGAAGAATGGACCCATTGCTACAACTTGCTTAAGTCACCAGTTAGACCCTTAACTCGAAGTCTAAGGGTGTTTCAGACACACTGATGTAGTGTGACATGGCTTGACTTTATTACAAATTACACACATTTAAAAAAAAATTCCCCAAAGTGTTACACAGGTTTCTGTTCAGCACAAACTCAGCAAAAACAGTGTCAACACACTAAGAGTGTCAAATTTATATTTTGATTAAATCTGCTCTAAACTTAGACTTTCTGAAAACCTATTTTCAGGTGTGCTGATATATTCAGGGTTCTTACACCTTTTACAAGGTAAAATTCAAGCACTTTTAAAGCACTTTCAAGGCCCATTTTCAAGTTTTTTCAGCACCTTTCAGCTGTGGTAAATGAATGATAATGGTGATATTTCAAAACTGCGTTTCAGCGATAATCAAGATATCGCAAAACTATTCTCCACACTTCAGAGCGACTATGCTACTGAGAAAAAAATACTTCTAAGTAAGTAAATAGCAGGAATGATGGATTTATTGGTTATTAAATACCAATGTTCTTCACCACATGTTTATCTTATTCATTTGATTGAACAATTACTGTAGAATGTCAAATTTGTGGGCGAGTTGAGAGCATTTATACATACATATACTCAAAATTATTGTTTTGCTTTTTGTCACACTGCAAGAGATGGTATTATGTTTATGTCTGAGGAAAAAAATCCCCCAGTGTAGGACCTTTTGAAGTCTTTTCATCAGATTTTGATGCTTCTTATCTAAATATAATTAAAAACAGGATGAAAGTGTTATTTACAATCTTTATTCTCAATACATTTACCATTAAGATTAAGGTGTTAGACTTGGAGTGTAGTAAAACATGATAAGTACAAACACTATGCCCCTATCGCTAGCATTGTTGGCCTGTTGGGAGCACTGGCTAAAAGCCCTGTATTTTGTAATGCTGGGAGTGAATAGAGGTGGGCTACTTAAGTTTGTACTTGTTATCATGTTTCACTACACCCAAAGCCCATTTCACACCAGAGTTCTCCTTTAAAGTCATTTACTTCTCACATGCCAAGATGTATGTACAGTCCCTTGCAAACGGGTGACACTGGAGTTTATTTAGGGGTATCAGAGTACAGAGGGCTGAATACTAATGCACAGTACACTTTCCAGATTTGTATGTATTTAAAAATTGTGGAAAAATATCTATAAATTCCTCTCAGTTCATAATTACTTGCTACTTTGCATTGGCCTACTACACTAAATCCTAAAAAAACACACTTAAGTTTGTAGGTGTAACGTGTGGAGAAGTTAAAGGGGAATTAATACTTGTTCAGAGTTCTGTACATTTGTCTACTGTAGTAGAGAAAACTGGCTGACAACTCTAACTGTATACTGTACTCTGATTTACTCATGTTGGCTAAATGCAGTGGTATGTTTTGCAGAGTAATGTTGATAGATGCTAAACAGTTTTCATTATGTTCACTGTGTATGGCGTTAATGCTTTAGTGCTGTAACTGGCATGCAAAACTACCATTACCACATTTTATCACACACCATGCTTCGTAAAAATAAGCCTGCAAAACCGCCAGCTACCAGTGTGCATACATACACAAGCAGGCTAGCTAACGCAGCCTCCCATCCTGTTACTGCTGTTATCACCAGCTCACCGTGTCTGCGAGGGAATACTGCACAGACTGGAAGCTAGCAGGTCTCAAACGAACTCTCTGAATCAGTTGGGACTCGACTCCCCTTCAAAGAACCGCTTTTCTTTATTTCACTTGCTCTTTCCTTTCTTTATACTGCTATAGAATAATAAAGTTATTAAAATTTTAATTTAGCTGTGTTAAAAAAAAAAACAAGTGGAAAAACTGTGTTACATCTGGGGGCAAAAAGAGCCGGTTCATCGTGAGCCAACTGCTCTTGGATTACGAGAAAGAACCAGAATTTGTTGTCACACAAACACAGAAGCGCGAGCAAAGCCTTTTTTATTTCTTTAAGCAAACTTATTTAGTCAGATAGTTATTTATTGTAAAGTAAAAGCAGTTAGAATTTCAAGCATTTTCAAGCACTTCCTCCAAAATTCCAGCACTTTCCAGGCCTGGAAAACAGAACGTTAAAATTCAAGCATTTTCCAGGATTTCAAGCACCCGTACGAACCCTGTATATTGTGATAACACACTCTTAACTTTACTAGCCAAGTCATTTGAGCTCAGAACTGAATAAACAGAGCTGTTGGCTACACACTGCTCATTAGTTTTTTATTTTTAAATTATATGTGGTTTTACTTCTAAACCTTAACAAATGTGAGTTGACACTGTGCTTTACTCATTCAGTGGCTCCTACATTGAATATTTATGAAAATGTTCAGGTTCAGGTGAAAGCTTTGTTTGATGGGGGGGGTCTTCGCAGTCTTCTCACAAATATCTAAAAATATATTTTGATTCAAGCTACATATATTTGAAAAGTCTCGCAGTTATATAAACGTTTATGCAGAATTACGGTTTTGTTCTTGCAGGCGACAAAAGGTTAATAGTAAAAGTGAGATTTTCCTGTTTAAAAATTCTGAAACCCTCTTCTGATGATGTATCTTGAAGGGATGAACTAGCTTCAGGTGAAGGTTCAGCAGTAGGCTACTTCGAAATGTTTTTAGGTCAAACTGGAATTTTCAGGTTCCTTACAATAACTTATAATTGACAACTAATTTTGGCCAATACTAATATCATACCAAGTATGTTTATGTAACAAAATTCATATTGTGTTATGGCCTTCAACCATTCAGCCATTACAAGGATTGGCCAGCAAAAGATGCTGTGGGGTCTACAGGAAGAAAAATTCTCACTTTAGCTAAAACAGGACATTATTAGTTGAAATTAATCAATCAACATGGGGAGATATTTTTTCCAGTTAAAGGCAAATTGCCCTATTGCATTCAACGTTTACTGTACAAAAAAGCTGCATGTATGAACAAAGAATGTGAACATGCATGTTATGAAAATCCAAAGGCAGAGACGTACCGTTCCTGTGGCAGGCCTGTCAATCTGTATCTCCACTACTTCTCCCTCAATGATCTCCGTCTCCTCTCTATACAAACAAAACAAAACCCATCTGCATTCTGCACTCAGTGTAATGTCCTGTTGTGTGTTACACTATGGGCCTGAATAAAAGACCAGACACACTGAGAAATGACAGACGCCTTGACTTGCTGTTTATTAAAACATGTTCACATGAACCAAATATGTGCACTCCTCAATTACCTAAAGACCTGGTCAAGCTGGATTAGTCCAAGGTTCTTGATTTCAAAGTAGTATGCCCAGATACACAGTCAAATCATGTTATTATGACTGATTCATAACACTTATTGCCAATTTTATCAGCTCCACTGACCATATAGATGCACTTTGTAGTTCTACAGTTATAGAGTGTAGTCCATCTGTAGTGAGTCTGAGTGTAGTCTTTCACCCTGTTCATCAATGGTCAGGACCAGCACACCACCAGAGAACAGGTGTTTTGGATCATTCTCAGCACTGCAGTGAGAACAATATTGTGGTGGTGTGTTAGTGTGTAGCAATGCTCACAGCAGAGCCCACAATTTCTCGATCATCTGAGCCAAGGGAAGTCATTCCCACTATTAAGTAGGTGATCATAATATTCTGATATGGTTATAAAAGCAATATAACAAAACCTGGTATGACATGGCTGTGAGGAGACTTATTGAATGTAGTCATGTAATGCTGAGATGGCAATTCTGATTACAGCCTTTCAAACTGGCATAGCTGTGGTCATTTTGAGAATACAGTAAGTAAAAATATGCTAAAAACAAATTTTAGCACACCTAAGTTTTAATCCAAAGCCAGTGTCTAACAGTTGGGCTACTCACTTGATTCTGACTCCGATGGCTTTGCGGAAGGCCTGGCTGAGAGCCTCCGTCTTGCTCATCTCCAGAGAGAAGATTTCACTCCCTGCCAGTGCAGTGAAAGGCGTGTCTGAACCAAGCGACTGAGCAATACCTATGCAAAAATGTAAGAAATAAAACACTTTCACTGATGCAGGACAAGAGTTAGACATCCAGCTAATATATCAATCACTACAGAGTACTATACACACACTTGCAAGTTACACTAGGAAATAAATGACAAGGCTCATCTGAGGTGCTTTAGTCGGAGGATGTCTGAGAGGAAGACAGACAAAGTAACTTCATATTTTAAATGTTCATTAGCGTAATACATCTTGAAAGAAAACATACCCATAGCTATGGCGGTTTTGCCTGTCCCAGGCTGACCAGCAATAAGTACTGCACGACCAGCAATGTGTCCATCTTTGATCATCTCCAAGATCAGACCAGCTGCCCGTCGAGATGCTAGCTGACCAACCATACCCTGAGACACCTGGCAAGCAAACGGAAGTGCAAATATTTTTTAAAAAGTGTCACAGTGTGGGGTCACAATGACTATTTGTTGTGGTTAACTTACTGGAGTAATAAAATCTACAAAAAGTAAGGAGCCTTACCTGTCGTGGCTCCAAAGCATCATCCAATCCAAGGCCTCTAATGTGTGAATGTGCACCTGAGAGACAATCAATGACCAAACTTAAACATCTTTTTACAATAGGTCACACAGTTTACGCACAAAAATGTGTATGTATGTCCTTGCTTATCAAATGTATAATAGTGGGGCCCCGAGTGACTCATTGGGTTAAGACGCTGACACTATGACCAGAGGATCGCGAGTTTGAATCCAAGTCATGGGATTCAAATAAATTAATTTAAAAAAATTAGTAATAGTGAGTTTATCCTCAGCTGGCTACAGCAACAGCCTCTACTCTTCAATTAACAGTACTTTTCTACTTTTCTCAGCTACAAGCTGTGTGTGAATGCTCATTTAAACTAATTTCAAGATTTCAACATTTCAGTGATTCAAGTTCTTTTATTCCAAACCAAACCCAAAAAATGACTTTGGCTCACTCCAGATGATTGCTTTGAGGTTATCCCAGATTTTATTTCAGACTGGTCAGAAAATCTATTAAAATAGTGGAATTCATTGACTAAAAAGGATGTCTGGACATGTCTGAACATACAGCATTGGTTCCAAGATGCAGATCAGGAAACAAATTACAACAATGCAATAACTTGGATGACAGTATAGATGGAATTTGCAGGAGACAGTCTCCATTTTTCAACCACTGAACTTTGGGACTCTGGTCTTACAACAATGGCCCAAGCTAACTGCCTATGAGATAGACAATCTGTACTGAATACACTGGATCAATATCATTTTATGTGGGAGCATTTCTACATGCAGTCTGTCATTGTGTACAAAGTGTACGTGTACCAGTGCAAGATCCTCCAAATACCATTTTTCTTTACGTTTCTTGTTCTCATTTGTAGGTGAAATTATGGTTTGTTTTCATGCTTCTCTGACAAACGGAACAGATTATTCTTCTTTATACATTTAAGCTTTCAACACATTGTTCCTTAAAAAAAGAACATTATATAACTGTATTGGACAGATTGTGCCATCTTTCTATAAGCTTTCAATAAGATGCAACACATCACTCACCAATTCTCTCTATCCTGGTGATGTCTCGCACTTCGGGCACTTTTGTGGCTGCCATCTTTAACAAATAAAAACAGTGAAAGGAAAAATTAACAGACTTGTTTGGGGACACCAGGAGCCGGATTCACAAAATAGTCTTAAGAAAGAAAATCTTAATAAAATTTCTTAACTTTTCTTAAGAATAATTCTAATAACAAGTAGTTATTATTAAACCATGACATTCTTATGTTTTCTTAACCTTACAGCAGTTTCACACTTGTCTTACACTCTAAGCTGCATACAGCTTACAGTGGTTTAAGTATGACATTCGTTTTAAATGCTTTTAAACCTTTAAATTGAAAATATGTAGGCCTTATTTCCAATAAACATCTATTATTGTTTGCTAAAAATTATTGAATGTTTAATGTTTTTCCACCATCATGCTTCCCTGAGCAGATATAAGGGTTACTTCAAGTTATAAATGTATCTCATTTTGTTTGGTACACTGTAGCGTACACAAGAAAATGAAGATTTTCTTAAGAACATACTTGAGAAATTACGTTTTCTGATAACTGCATTTAAGAACATTCACATTCTTTTTGTACGAAAGCTTTCATGAATGTGACCTCAGTGACCGTTTTCTTTTTTAAAGATGTTTTACAAAGGCTGTTTTTAAATGAGTAGAGAAGACACAAAGTTGCAAAGAATAATTTACTATAGACAGGATATCATCGTATAATTAATTTTAAAAAAGTTTTAAAAACTGAAGTTGGAATTGGGTCAAGGGAACCAACTTTTCCTAAGTTTCAGCATCAAAAACTTGCTAAAATGTTCCAACTTAACATCATAAGACACAGGCACAAATACAGTGCTGTTCTCCTGACAGATCTTCAGTCTAATGTTTAGAATTTTGTCCTTGAAATAGCCAGCAAATTATAAACATTTTAAAACCGGAAGTTCAATCCTATATTTAAAAGGTGCACCTCAAAAAATTTGAATATCATTGAACTTGGCACCTGTGCACACAGCTTGATTGGCCTGAAAACTCACCTGACCTAAACTCCACAGAGAACCTATGAGTTATTGCCAAGAAGAGATGAGAGACAATAGACCCAACAATGCAGACAACCTGAAGACGGCTATCAAAGCAACCTGGGCTTCAATAACACCTCAACAGTGCTACAGGCTGATCACCTCCATGCCACGTCGAACTGATGCAGTAATTCATGCAAAAAAAAGCCCCAACCAAGTATTGAGTGCATATACTATACATACTTTTCAGTAGAACAACATTTATGTATTAAACATCATTTTTTAATTGTTCTTATATAATATTCTAATGTTTTGAGATACTGACTTTTGGGTTTTCATTGGCTGTAGACCATAATAATCAACATTAACAGAAAAAAACTTGAGACACACTGTGTGTGTAACAAATCTGTATAAAGTACGAGTTTCACATTCTGAACTGTATTACTGAAATAAATGAACTTTTTGATATTCAAAATGTCTGTTTTAGTTCCAAGGTTTTTTTTTTTTTTTTTTTTTTTTTAGAACTACTGTATAACGGATTACTAAAACTGACTTTTGCCAAAATTTCAAAAATGAGGTTTGTTTTTATTGACATTTTATTCAGTGTCCCAACTTTTTTGGAACTGGTGTTGTAATTACATAACCAGATGTGTTTGAGGAGTATTAGCATATAAGGTGACGTTTAGGATGTATTTTACAACTTAAAACCCAAGTTCAGCTGTAACTGAGCTTCAGTATCACAAACAATGAAGCGCCTCAACAACACGTTACCATAGCAACACTTTAACCAAAACAATATATAGCGTAGCAATCAGTTAACTAGCCTAGCTACCAGATAACACAATCACAAAAAGCACATTTTATTCTGTATTGAAGGCAAAGCGTATTATAGATTTAAAAAAAAAACAATGTAAATAACAGTAATTTAAGACTGTTTTAATGTAAATCAGCCGGCTAACTTAACCAGATAGTTAGCTAGTTAGCATATCCTGGTAATATCCTGTTAAAACAGCTCACTTATTTATATGAACAACTGTGACAGAGCAGAGAACATTTACTTATACAAACATTCAGAAAGTGAAACATGTGCTACTATTAGCTAAAGAGCTAACAGGCTCATTAATATGCTCCAGAAAGCACTTTGCTTCTTTTCTACCTCACTATAAAAGCTTAAAATAACAACAGAATGCAGAAATGGCCAAGTTAAAGCAGAAACATCTGAAATAAGAGCAGAATTTCAATATAAAAGATCACTAACCTGCGCTGCCATGATGTCCTCACGGCGGGCTGTGACTGAATGGGTGCGCAGATTAAATCCGTCCGGCTAACAAACAAGTTCACTTCATTAAACTGCCCTACTTAGCAAAAACTCTTAGCATATAAAATCTATTTTATTAACGATCGTCTAGTGTTTGTTATAATATAGTACTGTATTCATTACTAGCATTCAAGACTGATGTATGTTTTTATAACTAGCAGATTAAACTACGGCAATGCTCTTCTTTCTGGTATCCCATTAAGACCAAAAGAAACATATTACTCCTATTTTTAAAGTCGTTAAAAACTGGCTAACTGTTGGGTATTTATTTTTAACACTATTTTAATTGTTTATAAAACACTACATCGTATTGCACTAGGCTACATCTCATATACATCAGTTTATGAGCCAGGAAGACCGCTGATCCTCAATGTCCTGTTTTAGTTGCTCATAAAGGACAAAAACGTGATGATGCTTTTAGGCACTAAAATTCAAATAGCTGGAGCAGCTGAAAATATTTTTTAAAGTTTTATAAGCATTTCATGGTTTTAGTTCTAAGCCTTTTCCTTTATATATATTTTCATTAGACTACTAGATGGCGCTGTTGTTGTGTTAAAGGGAAAGTTCACATTTATCCTGATTTGAGCACCGTCTATGATTTGTTTCCTGAAAACATATTTTATGCATTAAAAAAAAGCTTTGTTTGAATAATTAAATGCAGCAACTAAAAAGAAATAATACATTTTAAGTTTGATGAGAGCTTGTGTCTGTTATATATCTGTGAGATGTTTTATTGATTTCGGGGCACTTGGATCCATGTGATTTATTTTCATGCAAATGTAATTTTTTATTCATTACTTTTTAGTCATTTAAAGTACTGGATATGACTTTAGTGTTAGTTTTAATGACCGATTATTAGTTTTAGTTTAAGTCTTAATTTAAAAAAAATCTATACATACAACTACAGAACCACATCATAATAGATAGATAGATAGATAGATAGATGATACTTGCAATTCTGTTAATGTTTATGTTTTTTGGAATATGTTTAATATTCATTTAATTCCTTTTAAAGTGCTCAAATGTAATTTTCAGGCTACTTGATGCAAGTACCATTGGCCAGTCAATTCAGATCCAAACTTTTATTACTTTTCCATAGGTGCACACAAAACCATACTGAAATCTGAACATATAGAGACAATGTACGTTCTGATCATTAGCTTATTTCATATTTGACTTAGTGATCATATTTAGAAGATACTGTATACTCACACTTTAATAGAGAATATAGTAAAGATTCAGAGTCACACTAATCCACATTACATTCCTTCATTACAGGGATTACATGGACTTTAATTGTACAGTAAGATCAATTTCAAAATATAAAAAAAAAATAATTTCAATAATTCTTCATATGTTAAAAAAATATATTACACAATTCTGAGCCCCCTCTCCATCCCACACACAACACAACAGCTCTACAGCTGGTTAATAGTGATGGCTGACTCATACCACACCCAGAAGCCTGGATAGACCGGCTCACTGAAGGACACTTTAAACTGGTGAATAAGTGACATGGAATCAGAAACGTTATGGAAGGAGAGAAGGCCTCCATCATAATCCAGGAACACCCCAATGCGAGACGAGTATGGAGCGTTAATCTCCACCTGATCTTTGCCGTGACGGGCCGAGTAGCTGGTGTCAGAGCAGAAGAGGCTCCAAGACTTGCGATTGTAGCCAAGTCGAGCAGAATCCCCATAGCCTGTCCTCTTGATACCTTTGTAGGTGACACCTAGGGATGCTCCCTCACCACTCCACTCCACCTCCCAGTAGTAAGCCCCACCAGACAGTGCCTCCTTGCATAAAACCTGTGGCAGGCAGTCAAATCTCTGAGAACTTTCATTGTAGGATTGGGGGTCTCTCTTCAGGGTTGCTTTTCTGTTGCTTCTGGACAGGTAGAGTTGTCTGTATGCTGTGTTTGGGTCTAGAGTGAGCTGGCAGGCATCTGTTGGGCAGAGAAAGATTTTTTTAGACATGTCAAGTTTGAGATGCTTGTGTCAAGGTTCAGCTTCTGAACAGGATAGTTAATGAATGTGTGAATGCACTGCTGTGTTGAATGATACAATCTGATCCATATACATTTTTAATTTGGAAAACAATGACTTGCAGGGTATGAGGTACCTTGTACTAACTCTCCATTGGCCACTTTATCAGAAACACAATCATATTGGTGTGTTTACAGACTGAAGACCATCTCCTGCACAGTACTGTGCAACATGCAACAATTGCAATAAGACTAACTGGGACCAGGATCTAAAATGGATTCATTAAGTTTAAACCTTTAGGGAAGTTATCTTATTAATTACTCTTTATTTACTAAATGCATCATTTTGGGGAAAAAGCATAAAATGTAGCTTGTACAACATTATGGCACACTTACAATTTCAAATCAGAATATAATGACCACCCCAGGCTTTGCTGCATGTATAAATAAGTGAGCACACTAGTCAGTTGTAGCAGAGTGTAAACAATCATTATGTGCAAAGGATGTGGTTTGACTGATGTCCAGAAGGGCATGATAACAGGTTATCGGGTGAAGGGTGGTAGCATCTCAGAAACTGCAACCTTTGTGGGATGTTCTAGATCAGGGGTAGGCAACCCCAGTCCTGGAGTGCCAGTGTCCAGCACAGTTTGGTGATGTCACTGCTCTGACACTACAATTAAACATGCTAATTGCCCTCTGAGTTGAGTCAGGTGTGTTTGATCAGGTAGATCACCAAACTGTGCAGGAAACCGGCACTCCAGGACTGGAGTTGCCTACCCCTGTTCTAGAGCCTCTGTAGTGAAGAATGGCCTTCTTGTACATTGAGTTCCTAACAGTGGTGCCCTCAACCACTGATACCAGAGAGGAACAAAGACCCCAGAGAGTCAATCAACACACCACAGTGGATTAGTTAACTTCTATAGAGGCAACCAGGAGAGTCTCAGTGATCACTGTGTCACATAGCATCTGTGGCCGAGTTCATTCCAAACCAGGGGTGGTCATAATATTGCCAATATATGATATTGTCTTAATATGATATGACAGTGTATATTGTATCTTAAATTCAGCAACAAAAAAGAAATTTTGTAGAAAAATTTAACATTTATCCTACAGTGGTCTCTTTCCATTGATGGATGGATTAGAGGTGGTTGATAAATTGGCTGGCAATGGATGGTCTACAGCCACTAAACCTACCTTAAGCACTGGTTGGTGTTTTTGCTACCATGGCCAATACAGATTAAGTATAAGTAGATGGACCTTGCAACTATATATACCATTAGCATGATATATATACTGTACCAAGCTTGTAATGAATGAAGAAAAGACGCAGATGAAATACTGAGGCCACCACATCAACACAAGCCTTAGCACTGTGTTCCCAAAGAGCTTGACCATTGTTAAACAGACATTTTCAAGTTTTGTCAAGCAAGAAAGACAAAGATAGCAGATCCTAAAAGTGGATAACCATATAACCAACCCTTGAAGGAGGAGTGCTGACCTGGGATCAGCTTATCAGTGGTCAGTGATTTTAGATCAATGCAGGAAAAAGCTGATCTCTGGTCAGCACTGCTACAAGACTGTTAATGAGTACAGGCCCAGCATGCAGGTGAAGTCTAGAGTCTGCCCACCTCATCGGCTCTCAGAGCTGGTTGGACATTTGGAGGTGGTGGCTGCCAGAGGAACCACGAGAACGTCTCTGATCTAGAGGGCCGAGAGTGGCAATATTCACTTCAGACTGACTGCAGATGCATGCAGCTACATTAGAATTCATGCTACATTTGTTACAATTCCTTTGTTGTATGTTCATACGTTAATTAAAAGTGAAACTATCCTAATTCCAAATCAACCAGGTGTCTGAAATTTGTGTTGAAGCTAAATTGCTAATGTAGTTAACAGGTAATGGAGGTTTATACCATACCGCTTTGTATAAATGCAAACTGAATGCCTCAAACACTTGCCTCAAAGTTGTTATATAGTCTCAAGTAGATTTGCTTATGACTTACAGGTTTCAAAATGTTTACTATCCAAGATGGTGGTCCTAATGTAGTTATTTTTAAAGATAACAGTATTTTGTACCCTATCACCAAGCTCATATCAAGTCTATTTGAGATTACTTAACTTGATGCAGATAACTGGCATAAGCACACAGTATAATACAAAGAGACCATTCATTCAAACATGAATGGGAATACTCGTAATGCTCAACATGGCATCAAAGGAATCAGTCAAAAAAGATCTGTTTGTTGTGGAGATATGCACATGATCAAATGTGTTCTTTTTCTGCCATTATGTGAATCAAACACTACAAACTATTTACAGTACCAGTCAAAAGTTTGAAAATTCAAAAATTTAAAAGTGTTAAAAAAACCAAAATATGTTTTAGATTCTTCAAAGTAGACACACATCTTCTCATTCAATGTTTATTTTCCTACATTGTAAATTAATTCTGAATCATCCAGACTATGAAGGAACACATAAGGAATCATGTAGTAAACTTAAAAGTGTTAAACAAACCAAAATATGTTTTAGATTTTAGATTCTTCAAAGTAGACACACAACTGATGTCTCAAACACATTAAGAGGCAAAAAATGCAAGTCATGAACTCTTGACAAGTCACAGTTGTTAACTGAAAGCCATTCCAGGTGACTACCTCATAAAGCTGACTGAGAAAATGCCAAGAAAGCTGGCATCTAAGTAAGAGGTGCCTACTTTGAAGAATCTATACATATAAGTACAAATTTATGACTGGTACTGAATATCATTTTATCAACAAATTCAAATATGATCTTGAAATGTTTATGTGGCTTTTATTTTCATGTTACTCCACATTCAAAAAAACATAATAGTCTTGTATGACTGGAGTAACTGGCTGGAGGTGTTGCAAATATGGTCGTCAAGTAGCCAGACTTGCCTAAGCATCCATTATTATTGCCAGCTACAAAACTAAAGAAGATAAAGAAGCAAAGTTAAAGATGCCAAAATGTCTTTGCTGAATGCTTCCCTCTGGGAAAATGGGATAATTGAATTGTCAGCAGAACAATCTGTATAAAAACTTTGATAAGGTTTATTATCTGGCAGATCATACTGATTGGGTTTGCCATGATGAACAGTGTAGTGGAGGAGTTAGGAAAATAAGCAGGTTTGGCTAACTAATCAGGACCTCACCCTGGGCGTACACAATGGATGAAACGTTTAATTTGCTGTGTGCTTTTCAGCTGGACAGCAACAACAAGCAGTGTTTCGGCTAAATGCTTCCAGACGGAGGGGAACAACAAACAGTTCAGCATAACATCCGCACTCATGGATGCAGGTGCTTAGCCGAAATGTTTGTTGCACCTCTCCTGCTGAAACCATAATAAACACCTCACTGAAATGAGAGTGAGTGTGCAGGTCACTAGGCTTGGTCCAGAGTTTAAAGAGGTGTCTGGGGATTTGGAGAATGATGCTATTGCTAGTAAATTTTTCACCTCGGTTCTTGGAACGTCCTCCCTTAACAAACCATACGCCCACTCACACAACTGAACAAGCCAGTTCTTTCAGTTTACTCACGCACAAATCCTGTATCTAAGGAATGCTGTGCGACTACTCCCACAACAGCCTACCCTGGAATGGGCCAAAGGCCAGTAGATTTTATTGTTTTGTTCAGAGTTTTGTTTAATGTCTAATTAAGCAGCTAATGTAACCCAACATATCCTATTCCAGAAATTATAAGGCATTATGTAAACATACTACACTTCCTACACTTCTTTTGATTATCATGCCTATGGAAAAAGATTAACTCTTTATTATTCATCATTTCATCTTTAGAGTTATTATATACTACAGATTATACAGCCAGTAGGCTATGTTGCAAAACTCATATACAGTATAACTTATAAAGTTATAGATATATGAGCCCTTCCCAGCTAGCTGGTAATATCCTCAGGACATATTCTTAATATAGTTCCAAATGGTAGACTGGTACATTTTATATTTATCACTGGTAAAATGACATTTCAAGCCTTTTTTGTTTTACTATTTTGCCTGTTTTACGTATCACAGTTTGGCTTACAGCTCATGAAAATCAATAAAGGGGGCAGCCGTGGTCTAGTGTTTAAGGATCTGATCTGGTGACCTGAAGGTCGCCGGTTCGATCCCCGGGCAGGTCACGACTGAAGTGCCCTTGAGCAAGGCACCTAACCCCCAATTGTAAGTTGCTTTGGATAAAAGCATCTGCTAAATGCCTCAAATGTAAATGTAACTCCAGAAACTCAGATTATTAGAATATTTCACTTAGAGTTTGAATAAATGACTATTCAAACAGTATCAATGTTAAAACAAAAACTGGCTTGAATTTTTTTCAGTTTATGCATATTGAAGAAAATATATGTGACAGTTTACCTTTATGAATTAAATTATGCACACAAATTAAGTTTGACAATATTTATATTTTTGGAGATGCACTAGCATATATAAACTTTAAGAAACAATAAATTAACATTTATATAACTATTTATATAAACTTTACAAACATTACATTAACATTTATATAAGTATATGTATAAACTATATATATATATATATATATATATATAAAATGTTCATTTCATATTTTGTTATTTTGGGGGACATTTAAGGGTCTAAGGGCTGAACGTTGCCCTTGAATCTTATAATCTGAGTCTGTTTTAAAGTAGAAGTTGACCTCTGTGTGTGTTTTTTTTTTTCATATGAGTGGACTAAATACACTGAAGCACACAAACTTACAGTGCAGAAATTCGTCACGGCTGCGCGGGGCCAGGCTGCGGGGAGCTGAGTTTAGGCTCTTCTGAGTCTTGTACCCTTCAACTTCATCAGCTACAGACACAACACAGAAGGAGAAGGGGAAATGGAACATAATCATGCTTAATTCAGGCCAAAACATTGAATAGTAAGTAAATGCACTAACATGAAAGAACTTCAGCCAAGCCCCTGACTTTGTCCTTGTTGCTACTGTAAATGTCAAAATGCACTTGAGTCATACTCTAGGGACTTTATGTTAAAAAAGCTGTGCTATTAAGTGCAGGTCAACAGTGCATGCTCTCCTGCTAGATATGATCTACACACTTTCAGTTGCTGATGGTAAAGATTGTGCTCCATACGTTTTTTAGAGCAGATGAACAAATATTCATTAACATGGTATCAATGCCAACACAAACTGTAGCTTAGCGACCACTCAAAAATTTCTTGGACTGTGATGTCGACTTTTGACGAATGCCATTCTAACATTCCAGCCAATCTTCTCAAAGAAAACAGCAGGAAGTCTGACGTTTCCCGTTTTAATTAACTCACACTTCATAGTCTTCCTCCTCTTCTGGTCCTCCAGCTGACAGAAGGGCATTTTATTCACTGTGAGAGAAAGCAAAGAGTGAGTGACAATGTTACTGCAGTTGACTATATGATGGATTTGTCCAACAGTGGGTCTTCATATATATTTAATCATGTTTGTACACATCTTCTCATTCAATGTTTATTTTCCTACATTGTAAATGAATTCTGAATTATCCAGACTATGAAGGAACACATAAGGAATCATGTAGTAAACTTAAAAGTGTTAAACAAACCAAAACATGTTTTAGATTTTAGATTCTTTAAAGTAGACACACAACTGATGTCTCAAACACATTAAGAGGCAAGAAATGCAAGTCATGAACTCTTGACAAGACACAGCTGTTAACTGAAAGCCATTCCAGGTGACTACCTCATAAAGCTGACTGAGAAAATGCCAAGAAAGCTGCATCTAAGCAAGAGGTGCCTACTGTGAAGAATTTAAAATATAAACATATTCTGCTTTGTTAACACTTGTTTGTTTACTAAATAATTACAGATGTGTTTATTCATAGTTTGGATGACTTTAGTATTAATCTACAATGCAGAACATTTTTAATTAAGAAACAAAACCATGAGGTGTGTCCAGACTTTTGACTGGTACTGTATATATAACATACAAACATTAAATGTGCTTTTCTTCTAATGAGTTCTCTCAAAAAAGGAGGATGACACTTTGCAATAAGTAAACTAACCTATGGTGGCCACCTTGACCAGCTCCTCGTTGCTGTACTCGTTCAGATGCTGTTTCAGCTCTGAGACAGTCTTGGTGACGGAGCCGAATGTGAAGTAAGGGTTCACGCTGACTGTGGGCAGCTCCTCAGCATCTGTCTGAGCTAACAGCATGTGGTAACTCTGAAAAAGAAGAAACAGCAGAGATTAGCATGGTTTATGTGTGTGGACATTGTTTTAAAAAGTCCATCCATCCATTATCTTCCTCTTTATCCTGATCAGGGTCAGGATTGGTCCTCATTGGGCACAGTGCAGGGAAGTACACTATCCTAACTAAGCCCAGGACAGGGCGCCAATCCATCGCTCGGTGTACACACACAATTTAGAGTACCCAATTCACCGGACCTCCATGTTTTTGGACTGTGGGAGGAAACCCATGCAGACACGGGGAGAACATGGAAACTCCACCCAGATGGGGACTTGATATATATATATATATATATATATATATATATAGTAAGTAACAACCCTGGTATGTGGCAGACTGAGGTTCTGAGGAAAGCACATTACATTACCAAAGAGCCCTTAGCCAACTAAAACTTTAAGCATTACTAAAAAACACTAACACTAAAAAACACTTACAAACAAATCACAATGCAAATGATGCTAACAAAGGCCCAGTATCCTGTCAGGCTTATTATACTGACTGTGTTCAGTTCTTATCCTGCTAGCCCTGTTCACCTGGATGAAGTGGATGTGGTCCTCAGTACGGGAGAGCTGTGTCAGCTCGTTGTCTCTCCTCTTCAGGTCAGAGATCTCCTGACCCAACCGATCCATGTGGCTCTCGGCCGTGTTCAGCGCTGCCTTCTTATTGGATGAGATCAGCTTGGCCATTTCCTGCTGCATCCTCTCGATGGCACGCAGCATGTCTCCAAACAGCTTCTCGCTCTCCTGCAGCGCCCGCTGTGCAGAACTCTGCAGACAAAAGCACACGCACTTAAATGTCATACGTTACAGTATTCATCTTAACTCTGTACAAACAGTTCTCCTTCCAGCTGGTCTTACTGAGTGCATCCAGTTTCTCAAAACCATCATATTTCCATTCGTAGCGGGTTTACACTCAAATCGTGCTGGTGGTTATGATTATGAGAGTTATTTAGGTCTGAAACATTTCTGATTCACATCTTTAAATGACTGACCTTGAGTGAATCCAAAGCTTGCTTCAGCTCCTCCATCTGTTTCACCCTGTCATGCATCTTCTCCTGAATTTCAGCTTGTGTGGCACCCAAACGTTGCTGCAAAGAATTACAGCGATGATATTAGGAACATTATGACTGAATGAGGTCAACCTTGATGTTTAATAAAGCACCACGTTGGCCGTCCCACCTTATCTAACATAATTATGTGTGTGTGTGTGTGTTTTGTGAAAAACCTGACATCCAGAATCTCAAATTATAAGACCAGAGTGGCTCAGCTGATCTGAGGATTGCGAGTTCGAACCCCGATTGTACTGCTTGTCATCGGCAGTCAGGCCTTAGGGAGCAAAATTGGCAGTGTGCTATCTCTGGGCAGGTAGAAGACTCTCTCTCCCTATCATTTTCACATTGCAATGTCCGCTGGCTCAGGCATCTACTGATTGGTCCATTCGGAGTTGGGAATCTTGCGCTTTCCTCTGAGCACATTAGGCTCCCCAGTGACGATGTATCAGGGGTAGTTTGAAAAGAGCCACATCACACGCAACAGAGGAGGCTTATGCTTCATCCTCCTAGAGTCAGTGACATAGCAAAGTGATGGGGAGAGTCCCTAGTGGATGGGATGGGTTAATTGGCCACTACTACTTTGTACACTGGAAGTGGATAAAAATAGGCAAAAATTAAAAAAAAAGAAAAGAAAGTACTCAGCTCTATTAAGTAATATCGGCTGGCTCAGATGTCTTCACATGCATCAGAGGAGGCTTGTGTTAGTCTGCAGCCTCCTAGAGTCATTACAAGTGATAGGGAGAGTCAATGAACGTGCAGGTCGATTAGATACCAATTTCAAGTTTTAGTAAATTACTTTTCTAACACTATAAACATTAAAACAATCAAAATAGGAAATTACATGTAATGAATATAAAATCTACAGCAGCTGTCCAGATATTTAAAGCTCAGCACAGTTTTAAAATAAAAGCAAAGAGGCCGTGAGGTCACTGATGTGATTACACAACACTCAGTTGTCAAAGAACAATGAAGAACATTTGCCATCTCAAACACTCCAGTCCTTCCCTCAGCAGTAAAACAGCACGAACCACTTCTTTATTCTGTGATTGGGTGGAGATCACACACTGATATGTTTGTTTTAGGGGGTTGGCAAACAGCAATAGATACTCGGTCCACATCCTCTGTGATAGGGTAGGTCACGTTCACTTAAGTTGTTTTTAAGCACTCCTGTACAATCAGTATTGCAGGAATCAGGAAATTACATCAGTTTCATTGAAAGAGGATTCATCATTGTTGAATGCAATGTTGTCCTGGAGTATCTAACATACTAGTGCATCTCCAAAACATTTAACATCAGAGAAACGTTTACTGGTTTTTGTCATTTCATTTAAAAAGCTGTACATTTCTAAATATTATATTGTGTTGAGCATCATACGGTGTCAGGAATCACCTAAGCAAGTCTACTTGGAGAACACAGCTTGAGGCATGTTGTGATGTGATGGTTTTTGGTGTATACAATGCCAAGGGTCTGGATACATTACTAAAACATCTCCAAAAATGAGATGAAATAGATATTTTTGTTCATAATTTAATTCCAAAAGCTGAAAATATTTCTTACACATAATGTGACATTGTCCAAGCCGGTATTTTACTGTTGATACTGTCCCCTTACTCTGGGCTTAGCTAAGATAGAGTAAAGCCCTGTACTGCGCCCGGTGAAGAGGTAGAGGACTCACCGTGACCCTGATCAGGATTAAGTGGAAGATAATGGATGGATGGATGTTGTAAATGAATAGTAATTGACTCTAAATGAAATATTCTACTAATTTCAGAGTCATAAATCATGCTGATCAGCAAAACCAAAAAGGCTTGACATGTAATGAATATAGAAAGTTCTGCATGAAATGATCAAAACAGGAACTCTGGAAACGACATTTGTGAAGTAAATCGGTTGACTTATGGTGAAAATGACCACTATCACGATATCCGAACAGTAACACTGAGCAGAACTGAAGGCTGAGTACACCTGCATCTCTGGACACCTTTACGTCAGAAGTTCTCCTACCTGCATGTCAGCACGCTCTTGTTCAGCGGACACCATATCGTGACCCTTGTGCTCCTTCACGGTACACAGCACACAGATGCACATCTGGTCAGTACGGCAGTAGAGCTCCAGACCCTTCTGATGCTGTGGGCAGATCTGGCGGTCCAGGTGGCCGATCTCGTCCACTAGCTTGTGCCTCTTGAAGGTGGCCGACTCGTAGTGGGGCTTCAGGTGCTTCTCACAGTAATGGGCCAGGCACATGAGGCACGACTTGACGGCCTTGAGCTTCTTGCCGACGCAGATGTCGCAGGCCACGTCCCTGGGTCCGGCGTAGTTGTAGTCTGGGGCCGGAGGGGCCGGTGGGGATGGTTCAGACTGCCTAAGTGTGGAAGCATTGCGAGATGATTGCAAACGCCGTGGAGTAGGCCTCTTGCTATAGGTGACCCTGCACTGGGGGCAAAGGTACTGGCCGGTTTGGTCAGCATGATCCCAGTAGGTTTTGAGGCAGATGGAGCAGAAGATGTGTCCACAAGGGATGGACACAGGGTCCCTCAGGTCCTCCTTGCAGAGAAAGCAGATGTCCTGGTCCATAGACATGGCTTTAGCAATGGATTTAACCCCCCAAGAGGAGATTAGGATCTGAGAGAGTGTTTGAGACTGTGTGCTTGTCGGACTTCAGGCAAAGTGAGAGTCAAGCGCCACTGCAGTGAAGTTATATTCTGTAAACAGGCGGGCAAAGAGGGAGGACAAACTGGTTGAGCAGAAACTAGCAAGTGGGTATGGGAGTGGCTGAGAGACATAGGTGAAGGGAGAGAGATATAGAGCCTGAATGGGAGAGAATGAGAGAGAGAGAGAAAAGGCCAGTTGTCAATCAGTTCTCCGTCAATAAGAAAGTTGTGAAGAATGAATGAAATGTGTGATCTCAAGGGACGATTTTGTTTTGACAGTTGCAGAGTTCAATGCGAAGTATGTGTTTCCATCATCACATCACTATTCAAATGAGGGCAAACCTCTAAGTTTGCATCATCTGTGCAACTACGACTGTCTTGTAACCTAACCAGTGTGACCAGAGCGGACATTAACTAATGGCCAAAAATATGACACTCAAACTTACAACACTGAACTTAGTCTTAGTCAAAGATTTAGACACCTTTATCTAAACCTTGCTGAGCTCTCTCGTTTACATAAACACTTAAAAATAATGGCTCCTGGGTGTAGCTTTCCAGGAAAAACCTTTCACTGCTATGGAGGAGGTTCATGCACTAGTATGTTTCACTGACAACAAGGGTCAGAAACGTCCATTTTAAGGTTGATTAAGGAAGCATGACTCCAAAGAACCCTCCATATTTGCACAGTACACTCACTGGCCACTTCATTAGGTACACACACCTTGTATCTCCAACCATAGAGGAACAGAGTGTAATCCATTCACCTGTTCCTTAATGATCAAGGCCACCACAGAGCAGGTTATTTGTGTGGTCGATTATTCTCAGCTCTGCTATAACACTGATGTGGTGGCGGTGTGTTTGTATGTGTTGGTACGAGTACACAGTAAATCTGCCAGTGTTAAATCAACACTATAAGAGTTAAATCAACACTGAGGGTGTCAAAATATAACACTCTCAGTGTTAATTTAACTCTAATAGTGTTGATTTAACACTGGCTGATTTACTGTGTAGATCAGACTGACATCTGACAGACTTAAACACTGTGTCCACTCACTGTCCTCTCAGACACACCTACCTTGTTGGTCCACCTTATATAATAAGTAGATGTAGCAATATTATTGATATTTTTTTCTACATACACTGATCAGCACTTTGTACTTTTACGATTACAGACTATAGTTCATCTGTTTCTGTGTATACTTTGTTATCCTGATTTCACCCTGTTCTTCAGTGGGCAGGATCACCATAGGGCAGGTATTATTACAGCGGTGCTTTAGAATGTTCTATATATCTGCATAAATATGACCTAAAACATCTTCAGCTTTTCACACGACTGTCACACAAGTCCTAAAAGTAGATAAAGAGAATCCAGTTAAACAAATGAGACACAAATATTATACTTGCTCATTTATTTATTGAGGAAAATGATCCAATATGACATTTGTGAGAGGCAAAAGTATGTGAACCTCTAAGATTAGCAGTTAGTTTGAAGGTGTAATTAGAGTCAGGTGTTTTCAGTCAATGGGATGACAATCAGATGTGAGTGGGTTCCCTGTTTTATTTAAAGAACAGGAATCTATCAAAGTCTGCACTTCACAACACATGTTTGTGGAAGTGTATCATGACATGAACAAAGGAGATTTCTGAAGAGCTCAGAAAAAGAGCTGTTGATGCTCATCAGGCTGGAAAAGTTTACAAAAACAACTTCTAAAGAATTTGAAGAATTTTGGTTTAAATGAAAAGTGTTATGTTTGGAGAAAGTAAAACTCTGCATTCCAGCATAATAACCTTTTCCCATCTGTGAAACATGGTGGTGGTAGTATTATGGTTTGGGCCTGTATTGCTGCATCTGGGCCAGGAAGGCTTGTCATCATTGATGGAACAATGAATTGTGAATTATATCAGAGAATTCTAAAGAAAATGTCAGGACATTTGTCCATGAACTGAATCTCAAGAGAAGGTGGGTCATGCAGCAAGACAACAACACTAATCACACAAGTCATTCTACCAAAGAATGTTTAAAGAACAGTTAACAGAAACGTTTAGTTGCAGTTATTGCTGTAAAGGGGGGTCACACCAGATACTGAAAGCAAAGGTTCTCATACGTTTGCCTCTCACAAATATGTCATATTGGATCATTTTCCTCAATAAATAAATGAGCAAGTATAATATTTGTGTCTCATTTGTTTAACTGAGTTCTCTTTATCTACTTTTAGGTCAACATCTGATAATGTGTTATGTCATATTTATGCAGAAATATAGAGAATTCTTCAAGCACAGCTGTAGGATAGTGAATCGTTCTCAGCACTGCAGTGACACTAATGTGGCAGTGGTGTGTTAGTGTGTGCTACGCTGGTATGAGTAGATCAGACTGCTGGATATTTTAAACACTGTGTCCACTCAGACGCACCTACCCTGTTGGTCCACCTTGTAGATGTAAAGTCAGAGACAGTAGCTCTGCACAGCTCTGCTGTGTCACACACACACACATTAACACACCACCACCACATCCGTGTCACTGGAGTGTTGAGAATGATGCACCGCCCAAATTATACCTGCCCTGTGGTGGTCCTGGTCATTGAAAAACATTGTGAAAGCCTAACAAAATATGCAAATGAACTACAGAACCTATATAGTCAGAAGAGATGCAAGGTGTGGGTACCTAATGCCAGTGAGTGTACGTAGGTTGCCACACAAACCACTGTACTATTCAAAGACTAGAAATAAGTGTTTCCACCACATCATGCCTTTGACCATAAAAATAAATGAAAGTATGACCTCATACTTTTGCTCTTGTCAGGAATTGGGGCCCGGGTGTGGATGTCTTCATCCAGGGCATCACGAGAGCGGCTTCCATGATTTATGTCCACTTAGGATCCAGAGAAACTGTGACCTTTTGGAACATGCTGTCAAAACCTCAGGGTAAATTACAGGAGGGAGGAAGAGCACTTTACATTTTTGGCTGGATCCATTACTAAAAGCATCAGCGTAAGATATGGAGTTTGAGCTATAGTCAAAGCTAACATAGCTTAAATGTAATGATGTAAAACTTACTCTAAGCCTGGCTGGAAATGAACAGTCAGTGACCGTTAATTGTTTTAAGGAAAGCTTTGATATTGTACATAAACAATGAAGGGTCAACTTGAACTGAACCTTCTTGCCTCCTGCTACACAAAACTCCTTCATTCTGGAGTAGCTCTCGCTTTTATCCTTGTTCAAAGAAAAGCGGAAATGTGTTTTTGTAGACGTACCCCCCACTAAGTCAATGGAATCTGGAAGCAAATGGACTTTTAAGTGGTTGTTCTTCAGCATGACGGAAGACTGAAGCTAAAGCTCAATGTAGAGCTGCTGAAAAGTCTTTTTGCACTTTTGTATTATGTTAATGTATGTAAATGTAATGCCAGTACATTGTTATGGATCTCATTTCTCCTTTCTTTCTCTCAAGTACCTTCAGATGTGTGTGCCTGGTAAATAACAACACATGGTCTTTTAAACCCGTCTCTCACCCTGAGATATCTTCTGCCAGCTTTATGCTTTCAGTGTGGTGAGTAAAAAATGTCAGCGGCAGGAATGTGCCCTGGCCTGATAAGTCAGATAACGGCGGGTCAAGGGATGTAGAGTCTGTGGAGGTAAAAGTTTCCATCATAGCATGGACTGAGCCAGCCTCCTCTCCTTCTCAATCTGTCAACACTGAGGTCTGCAGCATGTCGGACTGCAGCAGCTAGGCCTGTAAGAGAGACTTAACTAAGAAAACAACTGTAAATTCACTTAAATGTAAATTTACTCAAGCAAGAGACATTTTTTAGACTGAAATATACCTTTACTCAAAAATGTTCTGATTACTTTAATACTTTGAGAAAAAATGTCTGACATGATAATATAAAATAAAGAGTACACATAGTAAAAGAACACAGGCAAAGCCTCCCCAATACAGCCAAAACCCTGCCATATACAAAGTAAGCTCTACCAAATACACCCTCGTCCCAATACCGCCAAAACCCACCCAATACAGTCAAAGCTCAGCCAAAAACATGTCCTCCTAATACAGCCAAAATCCCACCATATACAGCATAAGATCTACCAAAT
>BRDA01045259.1:0-15000 GCA_036984385.1 Crenuchus spilurus
GAATTGACGCTGTATTGGCCGCAAAAGGAGGCCCTACACCATACTAATAAATTATTGTGGTCTAAAACCAGGTGTTTCAGTTTCATTGTCTAACACCTGTATATACAAAATGCATACATATTTCTGTTATGGTATTTGTATCTGTTTGCTTTTTCCTCTTTTCTTTCTTAAAAAAAATTCAGATGTTTCATGGCCATCTTTAAATGTTGCTCTTACGCTTCAGAAAAACAATATTTGTGAATCGTGAATATATTGCGTGCATTTTTGCCATATTGTCCACCCTTATAATATCAATAATGTCAACATAGACTCCTGCAGAAGAAGCATTGAAGACTTCTACATCTGACTTTTGTGGAAATCAATGTCACTTTTTTCTTCCTCTCTTTCAAAAGAGCATGTAACCACACTTACTTTATCCTTTCAGCTTCTCATCTTCATAAAGACGATCTTTTCTGTCAGAAAGCTAATACCAGACATCCCTGCAACATGTGTCTTGACCTTTCCCAAAGCTGGAGTTTCTGTTTTGATATGCTCCTGATAGTGAGCCGCCCTGCTCTTTGCCAAAGAAAAGGTCACACTGAGTGTTCACATTAGACACACACTTTCTCTTCATCTTCAACTGAACTGCCTCCCCACAGGCTTATGTTTGGGGACTCCAAGTTGTGTGAGAATTTAGCTCTGCTGGTCCTCAGCTGGTATGAGGTGGGCCTACTTTACAGGCTAATTATAAAGCTGACTTATTGATCCATTATAGGTGGGATGTAGCTCATCTCTTGTTATGCACAAATTTATTAATTCACACTATTCCATCATTTATCTGACCATCTTGGGCAGTTGACCATTCTCTGACATGGTATCAGTATGGTAAGGTGTGTACCAGCTGACTGGACTTTAATTAGCTTTAGGCTGTATAACATTTCTGTCAATGTTTAGAGAAAACTCAAACAAACATTAATTAAACATTTTATTAATATGACATGGCTTTCTCACTGTTATTTCAACCCCAACTCCAAAAAAGTTGTAAATCTCACAATAGTATATAGTACACACATCACATTAAAACTTCATGGGGGACCCAAGAGGCTCATCGGACAAAGACGCTGTCACAATGATCTCAGGATCACATGCTCGAATCACAGGTCATGCTGCTTTCCATCGGCAGCTCGAGAGATCAAAAACTGGTCGTGCTCTCTCTGGGCATGTACGATGGCACTCTATCCCCAGCAATACTAAGTAATGCAGGCGATACCAGGTGATCCTTCAGAATTGGGGTCCTGCACTTTCCTCCGAGTACATTGGCTGCCTGGCGGTGATGTATCGGCAGCAAATAGGCAGAGGCTTGACTTCACATGCATCAGAAGAGGCCTGTGTGAGTCTGCACCATCTTAGAGATATTAAGTGATAGGGAGAGTCTTCAAATGGGCTGGTTGATTGGCAACAAACATTGAGGAGAAAACTGGTAAAAATAATAATAAAAAAACAATAATTGATGGAACAGTGAATTGTGAATTATATCAGAAAATTTTAAAAGGAAAATGTCAGGACATCTGTACATGAACTGAATCTCATAAGAATGTGGTTCATGGAGCAAGACATCGACCCTAAACACACAAGTCGTTCTACCAAAGAACGGTTAAAGAACAGTTACCGGAAATGTTTAGTTGCACTTAATGCTGCAAAGGGGGGTCACAGCAGTCCTGGAAGCAAAGGTTGACATACTTTTGCCTCTCAAATATTGGATAATCTTCTTCAATGAATAAATGACCAAGTGTAATATTTTTGCCTTATTTGTTTGTGTTCTCTTTATCTACTTTAAGAGTTGTTTGAAAATCTGATGATGTTTTAAGTCATATTTATGCAAAAATACAGAAAATTCAGAAGGGTCCGTTAATGTTCAAGAACCACTGTATATACTGTTCAGCATTGATAATGCCTTTCTAGATGTGTAAGCTGCCCATGCCATAGGCACTAATGCAACCCCATAATATCAGAGATACAGGCTTTTGAACTGTGCAATAATAACAAACTGGATGGTCCCTCTCCTCTTGAGTCCTCTTGAGCCTGTGTTTAATGCAGTGCCCTCTGAGGGCCCGCAGATCACGAGCATCCAGTATTGATCATTGGCCTTGTCCCTTGTGCACAGGGATTTATTTTTGATGATATTATGTACTGTAGATGGTGGGATATTGAAAGTCTTTGCAATATTATGCTGAGGAAAATATTTCTATTTTTAGGCAATTTATTTATTTATTTATTTATTTATTTTTATTTTTTATTAATACCACTTATTTTTCAGGGTAAGACTTTTTTGCATTCTATCTTTATTTATATTTATTTATATTTTACATCATCCCAACTTTAATTGGGGTTGTGTTTTTTGATAACGGATGCAAGAAAACCTGTTAGCTAGACACCCTGATATATGTTATGTCTAATAGATTGACAATGGTTGACCACTCAAATAAATTCAACAAAAAGCATCTCTGTTTTCTGGGACAGACCCCTGATAGAAAGCTAGAGGATATCTAGAAAATGTCCTGCATTTAATTCTACATTAAAATAGGTATATAATAAAATTATATTATATGTTATTAAACAGACAAGTCAAAGCTGAAGAAAATAGAATTTAACTCTATGCTTTACTTAGAGCAGTCAGAGCTTATGTGAAATGGATAGATGTAGTGCAATTGCAAGCTTGTATTAGTCACTGCTTGTACAATTGTGTCAGTACAAATTAATTTAAAAAAATCAAATATCTACAACATTAGCACTGCACATGCTGCAAAATGTGAACAAATATCATACGTAAGTATAACAAGCAAGTGTGTCTCGATGATAGAAATAACAGAGCCCTCTCCTCACTTATACACCTCCAGATAATAAACAATAAACACTCGCATAACAAACATATTTAGCCGCAGACACAACTGCCAATTATTCCAAATATAGACATTTGTTTAATAAGCAAACATGTGGCGAGGGTTTGTGCTCTGATCTCATTCATCAAGCCTGGCAGATTCGGCTCGTTTAGGCTCGTAAGATGGAGTGATTGTGAGAAATTTAGGGCACGGCTGATAAAAAATGAGGCCCTTATGTATGTGGACAGCTTTTGTGGGGTGGGGGAGGGGCTCTGTCAACCTGACATTGATCGATGAACCCGCGGAAGATCATGAACTGAGAATTAGTGCAGTAGGAATTGTATGATAAATAGCCTCCCCAAATTGAATTGAAACCAGTCTATGATTACAAAAAAATGGTGTGTGTGGGTGTATAAGATAGGGTGAGAGAGAATGAGAGAGAGAGAGAAAGAGAGAGAGAGAGAGAGAGAGAGAGAGAGAGACGGACGGCCTCCTGTCTAGGGAAATCACCAGACACATTAAAGTCTACCTAATGGTGAAATGGTCAAAGCACAATGTGGACCAGCATTAACAATGACACAGATACTTATTTCAAACCACAGTTACATATGAAAACATCAATTCAAACATGCTTTTTTGATGAATAGCCAATCACAAGTGAAATTTACATGAAGATAATGCACTTTCTTGAACTTTCTCTTGGTCTTGGTCAGCCTGATGGTGTCTCTCTCACACACACACACACACACACATACACACACACACACACACAAAACACACATTTAATTAACAACACAATTAATTCACTTGACCCCCATATAACTAAGGTATTATTTGGTTGGTGATTCATACTTTATGTGGCGGTGGTGTGTAAGTGTGTGTTGCACTGGTATGAGTGGCACGACACTGCAATGCTATTGGACTCTGTTATTTGTAGAGACACATCATAACATTTGAAGATCTTCTCCAGTGCCTTCAACAATGTTCATCTGAGTGACAGTATATATCAAATTTCTTGGCTGTGAGGGGCTGATCTGAGTAAAAGCTGTCCACTATTTCTACATTTTCTTGATCAGTGATAAAGTTATCTGTATTTCTTTTTGTCATAACTGTCATAAACCAAGTCCCAGGAAACCTGACCTGCTCTGCATGAAGGGTCAGTCATGTTCTCAAATAAACTCATAAAACAGTTTCACCTGAAAATAAGTAAATAAATAACTAAACAAAAACTTTACACAGCATGTTTTGCTTTGCAAGTCATTGGTTAATTTTTGCCATTTCTTTGTAGAATCAGGCACATTTTGAATTTTTCACACTAAACCTCTTGCTGTTTAATTACAATTTAATTCTGGGATAAATGTGCAAACGTGAAAGAGGCTTATGATAGGTCTGTTTATAGAAATAGTGATATGCTTATATTAGCTAATAATAGCTGATACATGGCTAATTTGTACTGGAAAGGTTTGCACAACTAGTTGAAAAATGACATGTTTGGACATTTTGTAGTAATTAGCCTATCTCATCAATTGTGTACTATGGGCTATTACATGTTCTAGCATGATGACAGGAGTCTGCCTATTCCTAGCTTAAAAACACATAGATTGCTTAAACATACTGGAATGTATTGATTTCATGTTCTTATTCCATTTACAATCATATAGATTCACACCAGTGTATTCACTCCAGCGCTACAGTAAACATGGAGGAAAATGCTGTGCTGTCATTATAACCCTTTAAGCTACTTTAGACTTAAGCATCTGTTTGAGCTCAACAGGTTTTCTAACTACATTCTGCCAACGTAGCCATATTCAATGAAATCAAACCACATGAGTGGATCAATCAGTCGCTGAACCAGTTAATAATCTTAATCAAGTTCTTTATGCATAGCCTGAAGGCTGATCTGTTGACTAGATCAATAATGCAACCCTCTGCTCTGACCCTCTCTTTCTCTTTCTCTCTCTCTCTCTCTCTCTCTCTCTCTCTCTGTATGAAAAACGAAACAATTTAGCAGATTGTTGTCTGCATTCATGGTCCTTAAGAATTCCAAAAAGACTTTAAAGATAACTATATTTTAACATTTTAGCACTACACTAAAAGATAGATGAATCTTGAATACTTGATTAACTTTGATCTGGAGTCTGAGGGGGTTTTGATATAGTCTGACATGCCTTGACTTTTTACACATTACACCCATCTAAAATAAACCACAAATAAAGAACAGTGTCAAAACAGTAAGAGTATCATAAATCTATATTTTGATTAAATCTACTCTAAACTTAGACTTTCCAAAAACCTATTTTCAGATGTGCTGATATATTGTGAAAAAACAAACTCTAAACATTTCTAGCTCAGAACTGAATAAACAGAGGTATTGGCTACACACTGGTCATTACAGTTTTTATACATTTAATCTGGTTTTATTCCTTAAGCTTAACAAATTCAGTGGTTCCTAGATTGAATATTCATGAGATAGGTTGAGGTGAAAGGTCTTTGTTCATTTGAGCGCTCTTTGTTTATAGAGACCAAATGGGTATGTTCACACATTCCTGGGCCGCTAATCCATCAATGGCATGTGTCATATGAATGGGCTGGAACAAAAGACTTGTGCTCTGACTCATGGTGGAACATTTTATTTAAAATACTTAAGCTCCTCTGACAAAAATCTAAAATATATGATGATTCAGCTTATATATATTTAAAAAGTAAGCGCTTTAAAGTTTCTTGGGTATGTTTTTTTTTTTTTTTTCTAGGATAAAATCTTGTAAATTTATGTTTTTGCAGAATTTTGTTTCTGTCCTGCCAGCAGGAGCACCGACTCCAGCGATTTACTACTTTAAAATAGGATCCTGTTGATAAGGCTACATGATTCCTACATAAACTCATTATGACAACTGGTATTATTAAAATATGTGTATATATGTTTATAATACTGTGCAAAAGCTTGGATTCTATGACATTTTCTATGAGAGCACATACTTTTATTTCATAAGACAAAATATTTGTTATAGCTATTTAGACACTATGAAAAAATCCACAACTGCTCCTGCTCCAGATGCTCAATTTGCTTTTTAGCTCAGTTTTAGTGTTTCCCTCAAGTTGTTGACAGTGAGCTAAGTGACTTTACTGTAGAATATTATGACTATGAGTTTTGAGCTTGCATTAGTGCTAAGTAAAGTGAATTATTTGTAAATTTGAAACTGGTCTGTTTTGGTAATGGTGAGACATTTCTCTTGAGCTCAAAATTCCTTTATCCATAGCTTTTCATTATTAGCATGCTTACAGCTGAGTTTAGACACAATGGAGTTTACTGTTTGATGCATTAAAAAACAGGCAGATATGGTATGCTGTAAGGTCAAAACACAATAGGCATACATAACAGCATACATCAGCAGATAGCATGAGTGCAAATGATGTCCAGTGATTGTAAACAAACAATAACTGTACATTAAATATATGCTTTAAGACAGATGAGTAAAATTAATTGCATTACTATAAAAATTTACCCCCAAGGTTCTCTCAACCCCGCCTCTGATATTCAACAACCTTGGGGCAGCATTGCTGAGAACCAGGTCTTCAGGTGTACTACAGCACATTAGCTATGTGTCAGCTCATAATCCATAAAAAAATCAACTAAAAGCCCAATCAAAATAAAATACATTCATATGTACCCTCCAGTCAGAACAGAGTAGCCTAGTTGAGGCAAATCCAAATACAGATTCTGTCTGAAAAAGTTGGGTAAATGCTGTAAATTATCCATTAAATAGAAGATAAGAGCCCTGTAAATGCCTGTAATTGATTACATTGCCACACTGGGAGTATGCTATTGTACTCACAGTACTATACAGTACTTGTGCTGTATTGTATAGATTACAAATTACTGTAAAGCTTACAATAACAAGTTCTTTGAGCTAATCAATAAAATTAACACAAACTACTAGTGCAACCTCAAAAATTGTAATATTGTGAAAACGTTTGTGTTCATATTTCTGAATAGGATCACATTTGTGTACATTATTGATGACATAGTCTCCCAAAACTAAGCTTCTAACCACTGAGGTCAAATTACACAACTTAACCACAGTGTTTGTGAACATTTGTTAGAAGTTACCAATGTAGATACCTCAATATTTCCAACTATGGTAAAATTTGCAACAAAACTGCATTGTGTAACAACTATGTGATATGCTATTGTGAAGAATGGATACAGTGCCACACTAAAACATAACATATGTAACAATACAGTATATAATGTAATTCATTTTAAAAGTGAAACTGTAATATACTTTATAGTCATTACATGTGACATATTTTTGTTTCACATATTTTTTGTTATCTCATGCCAATCAGAAATCCAGAATCTCAAGTTATTAGAATATTACATTTTGGAGTTTGAGTAAATTACTTTTCAAATATTATCATCATTAAAACGAAACAAAAGTTAGAAATATGTCACTTTATGTGTAATGGAGATCTGGAGATCTGGTGTCCAGCATGCTTTGGCAGTTTTCCTACTCAAACACGCAAGATAAACCTGGCAATTATTACATGAGTGTAAACAGGTGTATTTGAGCAGGTAAATCAGCAAACTGCTGGACACCAGCCCTCCAGGACTGGAGCTGGCTTAGCTTGTTGAATAAAACTTGAACACAAATGAACTTTTTCAACAATACTTCAATGCACTTGTAGAAGACAATGATTGATTTAATCAAGGAAGAAAGAAAGGAAACATATGTAGATGGGTTTCATATGAAATATGTGGTTGTCAAGCTGCTTGACATTAAGCCAAAGTATTTATGAAGCCTCATGTCAGGGTGTATAAATGAAGTAAACTCACAATAATCTGATTACTGGTTAAAAGAATGGCAGATTGTCTGTGCAGGATATATGGAAAGTAATACATTCCTTGAAAACATGTCCTGAATTTGCAGGTGGCAACAGGCCAGAAAGACGTCAGACATGTGTTTTCTCTTTGTGCTTGTTAAAATAACTTCTCATATTATGTAAAAGATATTATATCAGATTTCTTTTTTAATAAATGAGTTTGATATATTATGTAAACATGGTCTCAAAATGCACCATTTGCAGTCAACATAGACTGTTTACGGAAAACAAGCTGCAAATACAGCTCATTAGAAATCCATCATAGTGGTGATGTCTACATGTCTATTTCTACATGTACACCTAGACAACCCACTAATGTATCAATTGACCTTTCGTAAAAGCCCCGCCCCCTTAGTTACTGTTGCTACGCCCATCAAGCTTTCTGTAGCCGATGGAGTATTAGTGCATGCCATGACAGGGATAGCTTGTATACCAGTGCGTGTTAGTGACTCGTTTTGGAGTAATACCTGTGCGATATCCTCCAGATCAAGGCAAAATGGGTTACAATATGCAGTGGAGGGATATATTCAAAATATATAAACGTAAGATGGTAATCTTCTGGCAATGATATCCAAAATAATATACAATATTAATGAATATTAATCATAACCTTGATATTATCACCTATAGAGCAGGACAATGAATGCTTGCCTTACCTTTGAGCAGACGTATGAGTGCTTGTTCATTTTTGAGACATTCAGCTGGGAGTGAGACCTTCCACACCGTTTTATCCATTGTAGACAATGCTCCAGTTGTGTTTTCAGATTTGGGAAGGGAAAAAACACGACTCCCCCAGACAAACTCTTGGGATACCTGTTGTCTGATTTACACATTCCATAGGCACATCGCTTCACCATCTTAGAGAATGTCAGACCTAGCTTACATAGCCAGAGATGCTAATGATGTGTGATTGGACAATGACCTTTTGGGGGCGGGTTTTGCGAAAGGTCAATTACCAGTGTACAGCTCCAAAGACCAGTCTTCCACAAGCGCTGCTGCTGTGTGAAGTGACTGCCTGTAGTGTAATAACCCATTAATTGCAGAAATTTGTGATTTTGTCAGTAATCTGATCAATGTGTTTACATGTGCTTGAGTATTCTGATAATGGGAAACTGTGCTGTGGCTTTAAAAAAAAAAAAACCACACAAAAAAAAAACAAAAAAAAACCATCAAGCCACTTTACCTGAAAACATGAACAGACATCGAAAACATTCATCCAAAAGCATTTTGTTGTCATTTTGCAGGTGTTGCTTTCATATTTCTACTAAAGGAATATGACCTTTCTGCTAGAAGGTTTTCATGTATTCATAGACTGAACAATCGATGAAAAATTGACTAAATGGTTACATGAGACATCAAATTAGGGTTTAAGGTGCTGACACTATGATCAGAGAATTGGGAGTTTGAATCCCAGTCATGGTGCTTGCCATCAAGAGTTGGAGCCCAAGAGAGCAAAATTGGCCATGCCCTCTCTGGGTGGGTAGACGGCACTCTCTCCCCATCACTTCTACCATGCAATGTCAGCTGGTTCAAGCGTCTACCAGCCAATCCATCAGAGCTCTGGGTCCTACGCTTTCCTCTGAGCGTGTTGGCTGCCCAGCAACAATGTATCAGCAGTAGCAGTGACTGACTTCACATGCATCAAAGAAGGCCTGTGCTAGTCTTCTCCTCCTAGAGTCAGAGACATTACAAGTGATTGAGAGAGTCTCTTTATTATATTTCTCAACTGAAATCAGAGTATGCCATTTACATGACCACTTGAAAAACAAAATAACTGCAGAAACCTGATTGTGAGCAGATTATTAAGTGCATGTGACCTCATTCATTGACTTCTCTATGAGAGATTAACACTTGGATGCATTTAAGTGGGTTGAGAGAAGTTCTGGTGAAATATTTTGATTTTTCATTATGGAGTTTTAGTCCACTGTTAGCAACATTAGGCTTGCAGCTGCTGTTGTAAACTACAGAAGCCAAATTTGAATTCCAAACATGTCTTGGCTGACTACATCTGAAGTAAACAGAAAAATATGTAAAAATGATTTCTTGGTGAACCATTCTTTAAAGAAAATACCAAAAACATCCCATTTAATTCTAAGAATTGGAATTCTGAGGATTCAAAAGATGAGAACAGGCCAAAAATGTTCATGCACAAATAAATTATAACCGTATTTTGGTTCATACACCCACATAAACATTACAAATGGATTTTAAGAGGGAAAATAAAATGCAAGAACAAACTAAAATATGAACATTGTCAGTAATAAGCTAACCATTAAGGAGAACATCCTGTTTCAAGCTTTTAACTTCTCAAAAACCTCTCAGCCTAAACAGGAAACCAAGGTCAAGCTGCATGTATATTGTCCTTTTGGTTCTCGGTCTTAGTGGACCAAACAGTACTAGTCATAATTTAAAATACAAGTCAAACTATTTAATTTGCTGTAATCAAATCAAATTAGGCAGGATGTCATAGCTTTAATAAGTCTCCTATTACTGTGTCAGTTCCGAAGTTTTTCTCAGTAAGCTAACTGTAAAATATAGGCAAATGAGCAGCAACTCTGGGATGCAAAATCTACAGTCAAGTTTGCTGTAGACTACATAATCACAAATTGAGTTTCCCACTGGGAAACGTTATCAGTGTTAATAATTGTTCCAAATTTGTTTAATGCATCAGAAGCAAGCAGCTATTAACCAAATTGGAACTTCAAAATCATCTTAAAGTTTACTATGTGTTTTAATGTTTGCCCCATCCAGGTTTCAACCAGAGACAAAAGAAGTAATACAGTGTGCAGAGTAAATAAAATAAAAATTAAATAAGTGTCAAATTATTAAATTCATTAATTTTAAAAAGCTTGTGTCATTGAAAACCATGTTTTAAGATACCTCGGTATTTAAGTAAAACACTTAAATACAGTATATAAACATTGCTAGCTTTAAGAAGATACAACTTATTTCCCAATCAAAAAACAGCCGATTCTGAATTCAGTTTTTTGAGCATATTTACTCACTTCCAGCCTACAGCTGTTTAGTCCTCACATTCACTCTGAAGTTATAAGGAGTGTTTTTGAATGAGAGCTGATTTATGTACATCAGTCAACCTAAAGAAAGATGTAGAAAATGGTCATGTAATTATCATTTATGAAACATAAATTCACACAACTGCCACAAGTAGAACTGAGGAGGAAAAAATTAATTCAAGGGAAATGTAAAGGGACTGTAGGCCTTTAAAGCCAATTACATCATATTTGATACATATTTTAGTGTTTGAGACTGCTACATCATCAGTGTGTGTATCAATCAATTAATTATTTGTTTTATATTATTATTATTATTATTACAAACCGGATTCCAAAAAAGTTGGGACACTAAACAAATTGTGAATAAAAACTGAATGCAATGATGTGGAGGTGCCAACATCTAATATTTTATCCAGAATAGAACACAAATCACAGATCAAAAGTTTAAACTGAGAGAATGTATCATTTTAAGGGAAAAATATGTTGTTTCAAAATTTCATGACGTCAAGTCTAAGGTGATCACTTGTGATCAAGAACTGTCATTCATCAATAGCTTATATAACCACACGGGCAAGGAATTACTTTGTCAAACCTTTGTTAAGCACTAATAATGCATTTTAATAGTAATAATAATAATAATAATAATAATAATAATAATAATAATAATGATAACAATAACTACAACAACTACAATATAATGTCACATTGTTGACTTCTCTGGAAGCATTTGGTATGCACCATCACACAGTGGAAAAAAAAAAAAAACATTTGTCAGACAAATCAGTATGTCAAATCTTTTTCAGAAGAAATGAATTCCGTGTGCTGTGGACCATTTGAAGGTTTGCATCATTTGGTTTACACAACATGTCTACAGCTTTGAACATCTGTTTTTCTTTTTATTGTGAAGCAAACAACAAATAGTACAAAACAACGGAAAACTTCAGTGTGCATAACTGTTCACCCCCTTAAAGTTAGTTCTTCGTAGAGCCACCTTTTATGGCAATTGCAGTTGCAAGTCACTTTGGATAAGTCTCTATGAGCTTGCCACATCTTGCCAATTATATTTTTGCCAATTCCTCCAGGAAAAACTGCTCCAGGTCCTTCAAGTTAGATGGTTTCCACTGGTGAACACCAATCTTCAAGTATGACCACAGATTCTTAATTGGATTAAGGTCTGTGCTTTGACTAGGACATTTGAATACATTTATGTGTTTCCCTTTAGACCACTCGAGTGTTGTTTTAGCAGTATGTTTTGGGTCATTGTCCTTTTGGAAGGTGAACCTCTGTCCCAGTCTCAAATCACCAACAGGCCGAAATATCCATCCATCCTCCCCATGACTCGGATCAGTTTCCCTGTCCCTGCTGCTGAAAAAACATCCCCAAAGCATGATGCTGCCTCCACCATGTTTTACTGTAGGGATGATGTTCTTGGTGTGATGAGATGTGTTGGTTTTGCACCAGACAGTGTTTTTCTTGGTGTTCAATTTTGGTGTCATCTGAAAAATCCATTTTCATCCATATATTATGGGAGTCTCCCTCAAAATGAGCCTTCCTGATTTTATCTGTCAGTAAAGGTTTTATGGGAACTCTGCAGCTCCTTCAGGGTTAGCTTTTTATTTGCAAATTATCACTGCTGCATACTGCTGAACACCTTCAGAATGGCACAAAATAACAATGGAAACACTTCACCACTTGGTATTCTCAGTGCCTGAACATATTTTAAGTGTTAGTGGATGATCGACGCACTGTAAAATACAAACAAATAGATGTAGATATGTAGATATATAGATACATACATTTTTAAAGTTGTTTTTAAGTTTAGAATTTACTTTGAGCAAAAAATTCTGGATAAATAAAATACAAACAAAACACAACTTTTAATAGAGTGTACTTAAGTGTTATTTCATTTATTTATTTTTTGAATTTGATAGTCCAGGCTTATTCGCTTAATGAGAAATGAAATTTCACATACGTGCCATTATATTTGATTACATTTAGTCTATGTTGTGGACTAAATATACATTTCTGTTATGGGCTTTATTGGGTTAAATGACAGTCGTGTTTGTATGTGTCTGAATCATGTAGTCTTGTGTTGAATGGGTTAATCATATAACTCACTGTCACACTGCACAATTTACCAGCCGCCTAGAGTTCACCAAGTTCTCTCGGACACACAAGCAGATTTATACTGTCATATATTAGCCGTTTCCCTTTTTTCCACTGAATGGAGCTTTCTCCACTGTCTCTGTGAGTGTGTACAGTTTCCATCTCACTCTCTGTGTTTTTACTTCTCGTACTGAATTTTGTGTCTCACCTCTCCTTGCCCTCTTTTGTTTGGTTTTTGTTTGGGAACAGCTGTTGGGGTGCTATTTTTTTTCTTCCTCTTCTCCTTGCTTTGGTCAGCTGTGGGTGCTCTGGGCTAAACAGGAGCAGATGGTGTTTTGCTGAGCGTGAATGAATGAAGCAGGGGAAGAAGAGAGCTGAATAGACCCCCAATCCTGAATGGAGACTATAGAGCACCTGCCTCTACTAGCAGCAGCACAGAGGAACAGTACTGAAGCAGTTATGATCTGTCTACTGTCAGAGAGAGAGAGAGAGAGAGAGAGAGAGAGAGAGAGAGAGAGACTGTCCTTTCATTTCAGCTCTTTAATTCTATTAGTATTGCCAAATTAAATTAGAAGTTCTATTCCTACTGTTCATTCTTGTTGTTTTGATATTTTGTCCAAACTGTAACTACATCTGATCATAACAAATTGAACTGGATGGAGTGAAAGAGAGAGAGAGAGAGAGAGAGAGAGAGAGAGAGAGAGAGAGAGAGAGAGAAACTTTGAGAGACAGAGAAGCAGACAGAGAGATAGCAAGAGACAGATGGCAAAATAATGATAGGTAGTGAAACACTGAGAAAGAGTTACTGACTGAAGGACAGAAAGAGAGAGAGAGAGAAGAGAGAGAAATGGAAGAGAAAGAGAGGGGATGGAAAAAGGGACAGAAGTTGACAAACTAATAGGTCTAGAGGGTGAGATGGAGAGAGAGACAAAAGGAAAGAAGTGTCAGAAAGATGGAGAGAGAGAAGCACAGAAGCTGAATTTCCATTCAAACATTTAGCAAATGTTCTGAGCATGTTTGGCAGAAGAATATAAATAAATGAAGTTGCTACAATTACACCAAAAACGTCAGATGACTTTAAATGCTTTGGGGAAATGTACAGCAGTACATGGCTGCTGTTGGATGGAGGTATTCAAAGAAAGCAGTACAGGTTATGTAAAAGTTTAACCAGTCCTCTTCATAGCCATTGCTTATCTTTACATGATACAGCTCAGAGGCAATGGACAGGGCAAGCAATGGTCCACATTATAAGGACTGTAATTGCTGTATTATCATGATGGTATCCACCTTACATCAGGGAAAGCAAACACAATTTTTTTAAATTTCATCTTTAATGATATTTTTTTAATGATATTTATTAACTTTTTTACTCAACCTAGCATCAAAATTCACTTTTTTGTTAAAAGAAAGGCAAAGACAATGAGAGAGGGAGAGAAAGAAAGAGAGGTAACTGTGAAAAAGAGAAAGAGATCAAGAAAAGATGGAGTAGTGAAGAGCAATGAAAGAAAGCTAAACAAAAAAGAAAGATAAAAGAGAAGAGTTGAACCCCAATACTGATCCACAGTGGCTCCACTTCACAACTTATAAGACTTAAAGGATCTGCTGCTAACATCTTGATGTCAGTTAGCACAGCACACCTTCAGAGGTGTAGCAGAGTCAGTGGTTTGGAGCTGTTTTGGTGGCAAGTGTAAAATGACTGTATATTAGCCTCATTAGCGATTTGATATTATGGCTGGTTATGTATTTATGTAGTAGAATCATGTTAGCTAATGATGATATAATACTACCCATAAGCCCTATTTGGATTGAATTAAATGTACATGAGGTTCTGGAGTAAGTTTGTATGTAAGAATGCACCATGTCTGTCCTCTGAGAAAATTACCGGCTGGATTATTTACTGTTTTAGCTAACTTTTAGATCATTTTAATCTCAGACTCCACAATAAATCAATAAAATCCCAGACTCCTCAAGGGCCATCCCAGCTCTTGGGGCCTTGATAACTCAGTCCCACTTTTCACCCCACTATGATGTCACTGGCTACAGTTACAAATGGAAATTATCATGTGAAGCAAACATTCATGTTTGTAAAACCGTACAACCCCACAGAAACTCACTCATCCTGTAGTTATTCTAATGCTGTC
>BRDA01045259.1:17500-52419 GCA_036984385.1 Crenuchus spilurus
TCTCTCTGCCTCTCTGAGACATCTGTCAGCCACTGGCTTCATTGACCTGTCACAACAAAGCAAGTGTTCTTCAATCACCAACAGCTTGCAGAGCAATTTCCAAAAAAAGAAAAAAAAAACAGGTTCTCGCCATAGCACTAAATAAACACAGCTATGACACCAGAACCAAAAAATGCTAACTACATACAGGCCCATTCCAAGCAGTCCATGTGCAGACCAACTCAAAGAAATTGGTCATATTGCCTTTTAAAGCACAAGATGTACAATAAAATATCTTTAGCAAATTTCTGTGGAGACTGCAAACCACTAGTCAAAGGAGTCTAGACCACTATGTACCTCAGAGGCAGTTAAAAAAAAAGTCTTATTTTCAGCCTTCTGAGTGATTTTGGACTGAATTTGTTTGGCCGGTGACCTTTCAGAGATTGACGACAGGGAAAGTGGCCCTGAAGGAGGGAGGAGTGTGTATACAGCATTTGTGTTTGTCTTGGTGCACCTTGTGGCGTCCTTCCAGTCCTGTCAGGCCTGTGCCACCAAAATAAATACATAGTAAGAACCATGTGGTTCCAGACAGGTTACATTCCATGTTTTAATTAATTTCTAAATGAAAAACAAAAAAAGTCAAATACTTTACAGAACAAAACAGCATATTTTAATTCACACTTTGTGTATTTGCATAGAATTTAATATTGAAAAAAAAAAAAAAAAAACAGCTGGGACAATTGTAGAAAAATGGGACATTAAATATTTTATGTCCTATTTTCCATTTTGTTAAATTTAACAAATATATAACTTTGAATTAACATACAGAAAATAGCATATTTAATGGTTTTCTCTAAAGTATGTATAAATGCATTTTCCTTTTTATTTAGAAAGTCAACAAAACATGGAATTGTTTTTGTGTAAGAAGGTGCCATTCAAAACTCTCCAATAAGATAAGAATAAAATATTTTGCTAGAGGAAATTTTGTCTAACTACGCTTTCCAGAAAGTCAAAACAAGTGACTTTCTTTAAATAAAAAAGTGTATCAATATAACCAATAGTTCTTTGGGCACTATCATGATAGTAATATCCTTACTTCAGTACTATGTAATTTTAAGGTCAGAACTACTATTTCACCATTGGGTACCATAATGCATAGATAAATACACCAATCATCCATAACCTTAATATGGTTAAAATGCTGTCGACCCTCCATATGCCACCAACACAACTCCCACTGAAATTAATTTCAGTCTACTATACAAGACTTCTGAAGGCATCCTGTGGTATCTATCATCAACATGTAAGCAGCAGATCCTTTAATTAAGTACTATAGGTTGTGAGTTGGGGCTGCCATGGGTCAGATTCACTGTTCCAGCACACCCCACTGAGCCTCAATCAGACTGAGATCTGGGAAACTTGTTCTAATGTTGCTACAGAAGTCCAAAGTTACAGTGAGTTACAGTGAGCTAGCCTGCTAGCATCTTTGCTGAAACTTCTTCACTGAAAAGCTCTCTTCACTGACATTTAATCACTTCAATGAATAGGCACTAGGCTGGTCTGAGACTGTCCTGCAAACCCATTTGAATTCTAGGCCCAAAGCCACAATTTTGGCTTGCTAAAGCATCATTCTTTACTAAACCAAGGTATTTTCTACACCCAAACCTTGAACCTAGTAAACTTTATTTGTATGTGTTGCATTATTATAATGTGAAAATGAAATATCTGCACATATATGAACCCTTACAGTTTAAGAGTCAACAATCTGTAATCTCTACACCCTTGACAGTCATTCTTCCTCAACGTAGAGATGCAGGATAGATATTTTTGTCTTTGCCATTAATAAAGTCAAACTTTAATATAACAGCTGGGAGTTTATTAAGTATATTGAAATTCAAACACAGAGCACAAACAACATTAACATATATCTGAAACCTTAGTCCATTTGAGTATTTGAAAGTGATTTTGAGTGAAATGAAGTTGGATGGTTTTTGATTTTGGGAGGGGCGCTGAAGTAGCCTATTCATCAAAGCAGAGGGAGCGTGAAATTTAGCTTCACAGAATAATCTCACTTGACATTAATAAAAGCGCATAAGTATACTGCGGCAGAGAAAACCATTTTCTTGGAATTTAAACTTCAATTTAGGCCAGTTCTGCTCCTGCTATCGGAGCAGAGGGAGCCAGAAGCCCATTTGATCTGCAGCAGGGAGGGAATTTAGTTCTGCATTGCTGATTTAAAACTAAAATCATTGCCTTGATATTAAGACCATAGGGGTTCATGAGGGAATAGAGAGAAGAAACTAAATAAAAAGAAATGTGATGACAGTGAGATAAGGTGTGACAGTGGAAAAGCATTGCTTGGATCACTCCACTAACAGTGTGTCATTCTGAAGGAAGAGATGGCTCATAATGTGGCTAATAAGTACATTTTAATATCCCTCGATTAGAGGTTGCTATGGAAATCAGCTTCTACTAGCTTTTTGGGTTGTTTAATTAGCCAAAGTACCCAATACTTTTTAAAAAGCAGAAATAACACACACACACACACACACACACACACACACAAACACGAGTCAAAAATTATCCTTACTCTAGCTGTACATTTTATATTTTTCAACATGATCTCCCTGTTTTTCAAAAAACTTTCTCCATCTGTCAACAAGCCTTCTTATTCCCCCTTTAAAATGTTTTTGGCTGAGCTGGGAGCCATGAATGCAACACTGTCATCACGTCTTCATCAGACATGAATCTCTGTCCTCTTATAACTTCTTTCAGGACCCAGAAAACTGTAAACATCAATTTTCCAGCTGATGGTTGACTTTTGAACGTTTTCCTGTCAGCGATTGAAGATGATTCCATTCCATACGCTGCTGTTTACTCTCAGGCTCATAGTGATGAATCCATGTCTCATCACCAGTAATGATTCTTTTTCAGAAACTTCACCTTCCTTACAGTATCGCTCCAAATTTTGTTTGTAGATGTCTTCTTTTGTTCAAATCATAAGTTGGGCGGCCATTTTTCTTGCACTGCAGTCATTAATGAACTGACGTATCACATTCAATCCTGTACGACAGTTCTGCTATGAAAACTCAGGAAAAGAATATTAACAGGAGGATTCATTATCAGAGTCTTTGGCGTAGACCCCATCCCCAGCCCAGGTCTGCAACATTTGGTCTCAAGCAGATACTTCCAGATAGATGGATGGCAAAAGGACCGGGACCAACCTGGTGGTGGTGGACAGGATGGAGGATGATGTTGATGCATCAGCACCTGCCATCAATAGAGCAGAAACAAAATGCCTCATTTAAAAGTCGAGTAGTAACCCGTGATTAGCCAGGAAGCCCAATGAATGAGTGACATAGTACTGGCTTAGGTAAGCAGTGATGAGTGCTGAAGCATTGTAGAACTTTCGCTTCCACTTTCATTGACTGGAGACAGTGACCTAGTACAGAAAGTGTTAATAAGATTGCTCTTAAGTACTGTTATTTGTGATCCTCATTGGAAAGCTTTATCTAGCAAAGCTAAGCCTAATTAATAGTGTAATGATTATTCATAATTAATTCATATTCATTTACACTTTCAGAATAGTTCACAGTAAAAGTTAACACTTCTATTTAAAAAAAAAAACCAAGGCTCAGAATGGTCCGCGTAGCTCCTCCCTCCATTTTGCTTAGAGCACGTCGCTGAGCTCTTTGCCCCACCTTTGGTCTTGAAAGTCAAGTTCTTTGTGTTGAGATAACTGGTCGGCAAGGGCAGAGCAAGACAGGCTCACAAAGCCCGAGCAGCCCAGCACATTAAAGTTCACTGCTGCAGCAAAAAGGTCAACAGAGCCTGAGCAAATCTCAGTTCTCCAGTCTGCAAGGTCAGCATCTTCGAAACAATGGCTGCCATCGTGTCTTGGGTTCAACAGGTTTCTAAACAAAACTGGGCCATTGTGTTCATGGGTTAAGCTGAGTGCCCAGAGCCAGGTGTCTCAAGTCATGTCAAAGTTCACGCCTGCCCTTTAGAGCCAAATAAGTGTGGTGGTGGGGGGAGAAGAAGTTAAAACTAAAGCTGAAGGATCTACAGTTATATATTTTTAATCCATATGTGTAACATGAAGCTATTTGCATTGCTGCTGTCCATGAAGTGTTAACTTTATAATGAAATGTAAAAAGTAGAATTTATTTTATTTTTCATCATAATGTTGCATTTGTATTGTAATTTTGAAACAAATGTATTTTGTTTTGTTGTAAAATGGTGGATTATAGAGATGTTTACCAACTCAGTTTTTACAGTGGTAGTGAATGTAACTATATAAACATATTAGAATGTTATTACCAGCCCTGGTTTGGAACTCACAGATGTCATGTGACAGGGTTTGGTACATGCACGGCAAAAAAAAAACATTTTTTAAGAAAGTAAAAAAATAACTTGTTTGGACATTTTTATTTTTGTCTAAAACGAAAAAAAATATTTTAACAAACAGGTTTTGCACAAAAAAAAAATAAGCTCATTCTAAGAACATGTCTAACATTTTCTTAAGATATTTCAGCTCATCTTGAGCTTTATTTACCAGTTATAGGGTATAACTATGGTTTGCTTGAAATTCTAGAACAAGAATAAGATTATTTTACTTATTTAAAGAATAAGGTCACTTAAACAAATTCTCAATTTAAGAAATGTATTTAATGACTCTAAATCAAGAGTTTGTAACACTCATTTTAAAAAATATTTCTTAAGAAAATAAATTTTTTTCTTGTTTGAAAGAAGCACAATTTTCTTTCATTTTTGACAATTTAGAAAACACATATGAGTTAGATTAATTTGCTAGTTATAAGAATTCTAGCCAATGCAACTTTTGCTTACCCCACTGGCAGATTTTTTTTCTCAAAACAAGAAAAAATGATCACATTTAGGAATATTTGGCTTATTTCAAGTAGTGTTGTTTCTGCAGTGTGTATAAATATGTGCACCAGTCAGTTGTAGCAAATCACAAAATGATCATCATGGGCAAAGAATGTGATTTTACTGTTGTCCAAAAGGGCATGATAATAGGGTACCAGGTGAAGGATGGTAGCACCACTAACCTTGTGGGATGTTAGAGAACCACCATAGTGAAGGTGTACTGAGAATAGACTTCTTGTACATTGAGTGTTTCTGATTCCAGAGGGAAACAATGACTCCAATGAGTGTTTCAGGGCAATCAATATGCCACAGTGGACCAGTTAACCTCCATAATGAACACAGATCATAATGAACACAATGGTTAATTCCATTATAATGAAGGTGGTCATAATATTATAGGATGCCTGTGTAATATATTTTAATATATACCTTATTTGCTATGTAAAAAAAATCTTGGGTGTAAATTAATATATTTTTACCTATTTTGAGTAATATTTTTCTGGGACGTTTTAGACTTTTATCTGGTTTATCTGGTTCTTATCACCATTGCAATGATCAATTTTAACTTCCTAAATTTCCCTCAAACTACTCTGAATTACTGTGTGTATATCATAATGATGGAATTATCTAAAGATCTGGAAAAATTCCCCCTAGCATTTTATCACTTTTCTTATAACTTTTTTTATCACTATTTTGTCATTTTGTTGCATCATTATAAATAAAAACCTGAAAAAGCAAATAAATTGAAAAAGTTACAGTTTCAATATTTTAGAAACAAAATATTAAACAGAATTTAAAAAATGTGACATTATGTTGAGATGCTTAAAATAACTTTACATATGCTTTGCTCTTTTCATATGTAAAAGGTTCTATCACCAGAATAATGCCCCCCTCCCACCACCACCACTCTTTTCTCCTAGTGCTGGGACCTGGATTGGCCACAGGCCGTAAGGGTCAGAGCACTGGGCAGCAGGGCGTCTGGCATTTGGACATTATAATATCCATGCTGTCAGCAAGCGAATATGAGCTACCAATCCATCATTAAAAATGTCTAAAAGCAAGATTCGAATAACATCTGGCTCTTCTGATCAATGGTTAAAATATAAATGTATACGCATATCATCCATCCACCCCCACACAGCCAACAAACAATATTATACTTGCAGTGAGAGAGAGAGAGAGAGAGAGAGAGAGAGAGAGAGAGAGAGAGAGGGAGAGATTGCATTTAGTGTATTGCATTTACAGTAAATTGGGCTCCATTAAAATATAAGAGCATGGACTTGTTTCTGTACATAGCATGATATGATTGCTTTAATGAAGGGTCATACAGATTAACTTGCACTTGCTCATCTAAATTCCTCAAATTTTTCATTAAAGCTTATTTAAAGCGGAAAACTAAAACCGGCTTGTACTGTTAAGTTACATGACATACACGGCATTCTGTAGTACATCACTGCATCCTTCAATCTTTCAGCCTTATCAGTTTTACAGAATTCAAGATTTTGTTTCCTTTTGTGTCATCATCCATCAGTGTCCTCTCACTATAGTATCAGGTATGCATTTCACACATGCATCAAACCAAGTGACATCCCACTGACATCCCACATGACTGATATTTTACAGCAACATTAAATAACGGGCTACTTTATAAATTAGCCAGCTAAGCTACCACAAGGGAAAAAACTGCCATACCTGCAACATACATTATCAGAAGGGAGTTCAGTACTCTTTAAACCAACAATCTTAATCTCAGGACAATAGTAGTAGGCATCTTTACATTAGATGACTTCTTTGAGGACTGAGGTAGTAGTAAAAGCATCTTCTCAAAAAACAAATTGAGCAGATGTGCTTAAGTATAGTCAGAAAACGACTTACAGTCAACCTGAAGTTGTCCAAATACAAAAAGTGAGTTAAATATGTCATTTTGGGTTCTTTAGGTTCCAGATTTCAGATGTGCAAATTAATATGTTACTATATTTGGTACCTTTAGTTCATTCAGAACATCAGTTTGATTCATAACATATTGTTCACTGATGTTACTGGAACCTTAATGGTAAACTGTACCATTAAATCTGTACTTTTCTTGTAATGTCAGAATGGTTGAGATACTTCAGTTTGTGAATATGAATATAAGTAGTTACATTTGAATTTTATCCACGTAGCATATGATTCATTCATTCAGATGATCTCACACAAGTTTGCATCTAATTTTTTGTGCATGGACTTTTGACAGTATTGTTGCACCACTAAGACAATTATAACCATATGAAACTAATGTAGCCACTTCTGGGTTGCAGTTGTGTGACTCTCTTCACAATAAAAGAGTTAGCCTCAATGTAAACAGTAAAGGCAGGGTCTTTTATTATTATGTTTACAGACATTGGTATAGTTGCTAGCTTATCATACTTTGGTAGGCCTTATGGTTAAGAGGAGTTAATGTTTGCATTTGCAAAAAAAAAAAAATCCCTCAAAACTGACTACTTACTTTCATGTTTCTGAACAGAAATATATATAAAATTCAGACTTTAGAAGAAAAATAAAAATTTCATGGCTCACATTACAGTTATTATAATGCTAGTACATCACCAGAATTAGAATAATGCAACTGAACTCCATACAGTTTCTATGTTGACAGATGTACTGAAGTTCTACTCACTTATGTTACTCAGTACTTCAAATATAGTTTCCCAGATTCTCATTATGTTTTGAGTGAAACAGCATTGTGGAGGGTTTCTGAGATAGCTGTTCATTATCTTGAAGATTGTTGGGGATGGTGAGAAGCAAGATTAAATACAACACTATTCATTATATTATTTTTCCCCACCCACATAGAGATGTTAGCAAAAATCTGAAGTCAAAAGTCATTTTGAAGGAAGATTGTGTCTTCTGAATGATGTGCTTAACAAGAACACAGACATACAACTAAACTGCCAAAGTAAATGGACAACTTCAGGTTGACTTTAAGTCGTTTTCTGACTATACTTAAGCACATCTGCTCAATTAGTTTTTTGAGAAGATGCTTTTACTACTACCTCAGTCCTCAAAGAAGTCCTCTAATGTAAAGATGCCTACTACTATTGCCCTGAGATTAGGATTGTTGGTTTAAAGAGTACTGAACTCCGTTCTGATAATGTATGTTGCAGGTATGTTGCAGTTTTTCCCCTTGTGGTAGCTGGCTAATTTATAAAGTAGCCCGTTATTTAATGTTACTGCAAAATATCGCAATATAACTACATTAATTTGCCTGTTGGTCAGTGGGATGTCACTTGGTTTGATGCATGTGTGAAATGCATACCTGATACTATAGTGAGAGGACACTGATGGATGATGACACAAAAGGATACAAAATCTTGAATTCTGTAAAACTGATAAGGCTGAAAGATTGAATGATGCAGTGGTGTACTACAGAATGCTGTGGGGTGCACAGTTGCCCTGCTTGGGAACTGGCTGGGGGCTGGGTCAGGCTCCACTGCAAAAGTCCAGATCTATGTTGACCAGGAAGAGTAACGGCGGTCTACTCGATTTAGCCTTTTATGCCAAAAGTATCTCAACAAACAGGAAACTAGAGCCAAACAAATGGAGTTAGATTTCGACCAAAACATATCATGTTCATTATTACGTTATAGTGCAAATACAAACTGGCCGTTACTCTCCCTGGTCAACATACATCTGGAGTCTGACCCAGTCCCCAGCCAGTTCCCAAGCAGGGCAACTGGGCACCCCATAACACCTCCTCTTCACGGGTCTACAGTCCCATCTCTCGGCACCAGCTGCAATACAATTTAAACAAACGTAAAGTAGAATCCTGATGAACATTCTTAAATGGAAGTAGAAAAAAGTGATTTGAGTACAAATCCAACAAAATTCCACTTGAACACAATTAAAGTAAACAAGTAAACACAACTAGTTACTGGCCATATCTGGTAAAACTGTAATGTGGGAAGGCTGTGATGGGTGGGGGGGGGGTAGAAAAGAAGCGTTTCTGCTAAATTGAAGTAACATACAATATTCATGCTCTGAATACGAGATGATGATTTGCTCTTGCTCTGGGTTTTGCCTATTATGCACATTCATTTTAAGCCACTCTGGCGTTTTCACGCTAGCCTACTCGTTCTCCAGAAGCAGGAAAAGCTGCAGATGAATCAATCCTTAATCATCTAAGTGCAAAGTGACATGTGATCATGGTTTCAAAAATCAGTGTAACCTTTTTTTTTTTCTTTTTTTTTTTAGTGAAGGGCCTCTGAGCTACAGCCCTGGCTGTGAGATATTTGTCCACAGCGTGACCGTGCTGCTAACGGGGTTATAGAATAACAAGGCTCTGCATGCATTATTGATGCTTCACTCCAGCAGATAGTACTGAATAATAACTGCCAGCTCTGCTCTCCTCATTACTGCCTGTTTTAAAGGATGTGTTCGGTCGCCATGGACACGGCTCAACCACGTGACCCCTCCCCTCGCCCCTCCCCCCCACCTCTCCTTTACTCCTCATCATTGTAATTCAGGTCACGTGCGGCACTCACTGTTTTTAATTTTCATTTCTTCGCAGGCGTTTTAAGACTGTTGCCAGAGCTTATTTGCAGTTTTCTCGCAAGCCACCCCCCCTCTTCTGACAGGACAGATGCTGCAATTAATCACGGCGAGAGAAATTGGGCTGCTTCTTTTTGCTTCTTCTTCTTTTCCTCTACAGCCAGGGAATAGACTCGAGAGCCAATCAAATCAGACATACATTTACAAACCAACTAATTAAGGATGGAGTTCCGTTTTGAGGATTCTATTAAGCTGGAGTAAGGGTGCAACGATTTGGAAATTCTGGGACGATGCTGATATGTAGTATTTTACAGTAACACATAAAAAAATTTAGTTGAAGTTTTTTATATTCATAAGGTGACATTGCAAAAATTTCATCAGCATGACTGCTGATCTGGATGACTTTATTATTAGATTAGTTCATGTCGAGCTTGAGCAAATTGCTGTTCAAACAGTATCAACATTATAACAAAAGGCTTGAATGTATTCACTTTACATGTAATGAATATAAAATATATGACAGTCAAATTTTTTTAATGAACTTTTCTCATGATATTCCAATTTTTGGAGATGCACTCGTAAATGTCAAAATCAGTGCTGATGCCAATGCATCATTTACAAAAGTTGAGACTAAACTTAGAACACAAAAAAAAAGGCTTTAAATATGTCACTTTAAATGTAAATAATATGACGGTTTACATTTCTGAATAAATTATGAGCACTAAAGAACTTTTTCAGAATATTGTAATTTTTGGAGATGCACTAGTAAAGAAGAATTTTAAAAATGTTCAACATTTCTGCAGATTTAAATCATTAAGATGTAAATAGTTAAGAGTAGTCTGGTATGAAAGGCACCATTATAGACAAACATAGTCTGAATTGTTCCCAGCAGAACCAGATCCCAGAAGCATTCACTGCCTCATAAATAACAATTGAACATTTATGTAAAGCATAATCATGCAGGGTTTACTAGTGTTTTACCATTATCAACATTATATATAAAAATGTCCAGTAGAATCAGTGATTATTGTGGATAGTAGATCAATATGTATTGTAGACTGTGACCCTTGGTTTCCATCACGACTATTACCAATTCACATCCAAACTGGAAGACTTTGTTTACATCCTACTGTTTTAATTATGCATTAATTATAAATTTCCTCTTTACAACTGCATGACTGACACCCCCTCAGTGTCTTCTGAGGATTTCTCATTTGTTGTTTTTTCATATAAACATCTGCTGATAATCAGTCTAGGCATCTGGAAGTAGAAATGCAATGACATAGCAATAACATTTTTTTTAACATGAATTCACAACTGAAAACTACAGGCTGCAGTTTGAAAATATGTGCAGTAGACCCTTAGCAGACATTTGCTCAGAGTAGCCCAGTGTTCAGCTCTTGCAGAACACAGCAAATGTCTCAGCAAATGTCAGTTTGAATTATCAATCAGTTCGAAGCATCAGGTTGATAATTTTATTAGTTACTTTAAATGCTGATATAAGGAGACTGGAATTCAGGAAAATGTAGAAGAGGAGGATATTTATGATAATTAGTGCTTGCAGGGCCACATTTAACAAGCAAGGAAGGAGGAGAAAGTGTGTGTGTGTGTGTGTGTGTGTGTGAGAGAGAGAGAGAGAGAGAAAGAGAGAGAGAGAGAATGAGCAAGAGCCCCTGGGGCCATCTTAGAAATGTAGCCATTGAGTGGGGGCTGAGGCTGAGGAAGAAAGCAGCTATATCCAAGCAAAGGGTCAGGAAGAATGTCATTGCTATTGAGACAAGTGATGGTAACATGTAGTAAACATGTCCAATTTCATGTGTGCGCACACACACACATGCTATCCTCTCTGAAGCTCATGCAGCTTTTACTAGAGCATCCCACATGATTTCCCACCAATGGTCATACCCACTAACTTATTATTATTCGGTCCTGCTTAGATTAAAAAACAGGGATGCATCAATCATTAATTTTTATGGCTGATTGTGGACAGTGGCAAATTTTTTACCTCTTTATTTTATATACTATTTCAATCACACAATAGATAATCCAGCATTTTTAAAACAAAATTAGCTGTCTATTTCAATAACAGTCAAATACACTACGGTCAAAAGTTTTAGAACACCGCAATTTTTCCAGTTTTGTATTCAGAATTATTCAGTCTATTGTCTCATTGCACTCTGAAATTAAAGCACAGTAGATAAATAAGAACTCATGGAATCAATTTATAGACCAATATGTATCTAAACTTTGGACTTATGAAAGTAGCACCTTTGTCAGATGTAACAGCTGAACACACTCGTGACATTATTTCTGCAATAGACATCAAACATTCTTCAGACAGTTCTTCACAAATCTGCTGCAGAACGTCACATAAATGTTGGCACTTGTAGGTTTGCTTTGCTTTTCACTTCATCCCAAATCAGCTGGATGGGGTTTAAGTCTGGAGACTGTGCTCCACTCCATGTTTTCAAGCTGACCATCTTGTTGTTTTTTCCTGAGCTAGTTCTGGCAGAGCTTGGACTGTTTTGAGTCATTATCTTACTGTAGGATGAACCCCTGACCAACTAGGCACATACTAGAAAAGTTCTATGACTGTTCTAAAACTTTTTGACTGGTAGTGTAAATTTCTTTATCTAAAGAAACAACTTAATTACGATTGAATGTGTTCAGCAGTCTCATTCATGTTATTTATGTCATTCAAAATAACTGGCTGAAAGTCACTAAAATAGGCAAACACATCCTGATTCCAATATCAGTCAATTCCGTTCAAATCTGATCGTGCATCGCCAAACACACACTGACCCTTATTCCATATCTTTTCTTCATCAAAATTGAAATGAACTGAATCCTTGAAGTAGGGATGTCTTTATTTTTTAATCTTTAATAGCTAACAATGAGACATTGAGGAAATATTTCATACAAAAGTATGGCTAATATAATCTTTGAAATGAATTGATTCTTTTGAAATAAATATTTGTGATTGTTATCTTTAATTGCAAACATCGAGACACACAGAAGTGTAATACTTCATACAAAATTATGGCTAGTATCATATTTATGATGGAATGTCTCTTTTCTTCATTTTTTTATTTCTTCAACTGCAAAAACAAAAACAAAACAAAACAAACAAAACAAAATAAAAACAGCTGTCTTAAATTAACATTCCTAGTAAGGGTTCGAAAGCCAGTTGAGTCTACTGAAATGAGTTTTATTCTATGGACAGGTTTTAAAAGCAGATGATTTTGATCTGTAAGCAAAAATACAAACAAATGAATTGCTGCTATTGGAACTCATAAAAAAGTAGAAAAGAGCAGAGATGCACTATGCGATGGAGCAATCCACAGGTCAGCTTACCAATTTCTGAATTAAAGCCTCACGTATTAAAACTTTACAACAGGCGATATGAAAAATGTACAACTTTGCTTGTTTTTTTTTTTTCTTTTTCATTTCATCTTTATCACCATTTTTTTTACAGCTGGCAGAAAATACTTCTTTTTCCACATTAACTTTGACACTGTACAATGTCCCTTCTAAGATTTCTTTCTTTGTTTCTCTTTACATAAGTCTGCGGTGTCAAGGAATAGTGTAAAAATACATTAATCATTAAACCATTGGCCTGAATCCTTGAATTTTTCAATTTCTCCTTAAAATATCCTTAAAATATGCACTTTTATTACACAAAATGAAAGCAAAACAAAAACATAATTTAAATTCATTTAAATTTCCGTTTTGAGGTAAATACAAATACATAGTTTTTTATCCTTTTTTTTGGGGAGTGCTATTTATACACACATCTGAGCCAACCAAGAGTTTTTAGGAGAAGTTCTTTGCAGGATAAGTTCCCTCTCTCATATACAGCAGGTTTGAGAGTGAGTTTTGAGATATAACAGAATCTGCTCGTTTGCAGCAAGTCACGTTCTTCTATTCAGGAAAAAAGAAAAAAGTAAGTTCCCTTTGTTTCTGTTCTCTCTGTAGGTGCTTAAGTTGTTTGTTGAGGTTCATCTACAGAAACATAGGCAGAAGAAGAGCAAAGGGAGTGGGAGAAAGTTAAGTGTTACTAATGAACTGTCCAGAAAGCAGGTGGCCTCCTTTTGCATTTTACAGTTTTCATTTCAAATCCATCTCTGAACTAACAAAAGCTGTCAAAAAAAAATCTGTTGCAATTCTTCGCAATGCCACCAATGTTACATTATGATCCTTAAACAGGGTTATTAACCAACAGCGGTGACCTTGTAAATAAAGCTTCGCTGTTAAATAAGAACAGATCTGTCACTGTGGTTCATTCAACTTTTCCTTCTGGCATCAATATGTCTTAAAACAGTGTCTTAAACCTCGATGATTGAGATTTAAAAAATGAACAACAACCAGGCACTCCATCCCTCACCATAGCTCTGCCTATTTTATAGACAAAAATCTAGGCAAGACCATTGGTTCCTTTTTTCTTTATTTTACACATGTCGGGGTATCCATCTAGAACAAAGGACAGTTCTTTTGTAAAACATTCTTATTTCTCACACACTTCTTAAGTGCAACTTTGAAAAAAGCAACTTCGAAACAGTGCTTTTTAAAAAATAAAAAAAGAAAATCTTCCCCTCTCCTCTTTCTGAGTAGAGACTGTAGGATTTTGGGTTTATTTTAGTAGATGCTGACTTGCGAGAGGACTTGGGCATGGGCCTGGATCTGGGAGGGGTGAGCCTGGGCGGCCGGTGGCGGCGGGCTTCCGAGCGATGCCGAGTGGGGCGTCCCGGGCGAATGCTGCACAGGCGAACACTGCGACTGGTGCTGCTGCTGCTGCTGCTGCATCTGATGCATCTGCTGCATTTGCTGCATGTGCTGCATCTGCATCTGCTGCTGTTGCTGCTGCTGTTGTTGTTGCTGTTGCATTTGCTGCTGTTGTTGCTGCTGCATGTGGTGCTGCTGCAGCTGCTGCTGCAGATGATGCTGGAAATGCTGGTGCTGCATCTGCTGCTGAATCTGCTGGTGATGCATCTGCTGCTGCTGCATCTGATGGTGCTGCAAGTGCTGCTGCATTTGCTGCTGCTGCTGCTGCATGGCGGCAGTATGTGGTGGTGGCTGCATCGGGGGGCTCATCTGTGATGGCACGGACGGCTGGGGTCCGCCTGCTCCCATCTGGCCCAGCAGCTGTGACGGAACGCCGGGACCCATGTTCTGGTGGGCCACCGTGACCGAGGTGACGATGTGGCTGTTGCCCACCCTCATCTGCAGGGGTTTGGGGGCGATGGCCCGGGGCATGGCCTGCTGCTGGAGTGCCTGGGCTGCCGCCGACATGGAGGCGTGCTGGGAGAGGGGCGAGGAGAGTGGAGAGGGCAGAACCAGAGCTGGTGAAAGGCTGGTGGAGGCCAGAGTCTGTTGCACTGAACGAATAGTCTGTGCCTCGGCTGACTCAGCTGCAGCCTGAGAGAAAATGAGAGGTTGTGTATTTAATTTTATCCTCATTTTATTCTCAAGTCACTTGAGTAGAATTCTGATTTTGGCTCCATGCAATACACCTATACCAAAATGTATTTGGTTAATATTTTTATTTTAAAAAATGCCAGGTTGGCCCATTAAATAGCCACATATTACAACATATATAAATGACGTGTATTAAAGCAAGTCTAGTGTACCAATCACTTTTAGAGCAAAGCACTGTAAGAAATCAAAAAGACATTTCTCAAAGTGTTTCTCAATCCTTCTCCTGTATATTTTTGAGATTTCTCTGCTCCCAACACAGCTGATCTAACTAATGAGCTAATTAAGACGCCCTTCTTGAACTGACTAGGTGTGTTAGAGCAGGGAGAACACCACAACATGCAGGGCAGTACTAGTGCAATAACAGGACAGAGAAGTACTGATCAATAGTATTACTAGAAAGAACCCATTGTTTTTAAGAGTGTCATGTGGTCACATTGTGAGATTAAAGGGTGTGCTGGTAATGCTGAGATGAAGTGTTGAGTGTAGGCTGCTATACATGCTATAAAAGAGAAGAATATGGCACAGCAGTAAGAAAGTTCTAAAATTAATTAACTATTTTTGGCAATGTTATTACTATAACTTGTATAACGTTAGGTTATACATACCTACAGTTTTGTTCATGTTAACCTTCTAGGTTACTGAAGTGTGACTCAATGACATGAGGAACTTAAAAGAGTAATTTGTCATTTCCACATACTGTACCAGTGTTCAGTGTTGTGTACTATCCTACAAAAATCCAATTACAAGATGAAGAACAGCCAATATAAGAAACCATTCTGTTTGACAAGAGAAATATTTATCACAGGCTTCTTCTCCTGATCCTTTGCTAACTACAATGTTGAGACTTAAATCACTTACAGCCTTCCTTGTCATATCTGCTTTAACACCTTTAATTTAATCTCTCATCCGTTTCATAAAGTTCTTGGGGAGAATAAACAGTGCAATAAGCACAGTTCAGCAGTGAGATGTTACCATGTGTAAGGCGATCAAATATGCAAATATAAGCAAATAATTTAGCAGGCAGTATCAGATATGCAAATGCTACAGGCTAGCAAGCAGATCCTGGGAATTAATGAGGCATGCTCATTAGCTAGTTTTACGACCTGCTATCATTGCACCTCTACTGTGGAGAATGAGGGAGAGGAGGAAGCAGAACTCACCTTTGACACCAGACTGGCACGGTAAGCAGCGAGGGCTTTCAGATACTCCTTCTTGGCTGCCTCTGTTTTGCTTTTGTAAACCTGGAGTGATGAAAGAATCAGGAAGGTGTGAAGAGTGGGTAATTATCAAGTGCTTCATCTGCTGAGCACACTAGGCAAAGGCAGTGGAGGCTAAATTCTGTGGTGTAACCAACTGCCACTAGCAATGTGATGCTGTGAAGGTGTCCAATATTAATTTGATAGAACCATGTGGTGCTGGGAAATGCCAGTAATAAAAGGTGCTTTTAGAAGAAGACCATATTTCTTACCATTCAAACTGCAGCAATTAGCAAAGTCCAAATTCACTCTTTAGCCTTATTCATCAAATTATACTTCATGCTAATGAATGATATGTGAATGGTTCAATTCTTAGTCATTTAAGGTACCTTATTATAGGTAATACATTTCTTGGCATAAGAACTCTGGCAAACTTTGTGAATTTAACTTTGAAATGGTCAGAAGAGGTGATTTTACATGTTTGTGGCTTAATATACTACCCTGCTCCATGCTAAAAATGCCTCTCTTTAGTTCTGTGAACCACAGAAACTCCCACACAAGGACTGACACCTACAGGCCCTGTACACATAAAGATGCAAATGCAGCTATCTGAATACAAAACATGGAGTTATTTAATGTACCTGTTTTTGTTCCTCTCCTAGGCCATCCCACATGGAGGCCACAATCTTGGAGACCTCCCCGAATGTAGCGTTAGGGTTCTGGCCTTTGATGGCTGCTTGAGTGTCTCTGAAGAACAGCGCGTAGGCTGAGACAGGCTTCTGAGGTTCATTCGGGTCTTTCTTCTTCTTCTTCTTAGGAGTCTTGGGCTTCTTACCAGCATCTGGGGCTGGACGCTTTTCACCAATCTGCCAGGCAGACAGACAGAATAGGAGATTGACGTTCTGAAAGCTGCTTAGTTTACTATTTTCATCCAAGAAGTTCAGAAGTTGAACTAATGACAAGCATTGAATAGATGAAAGATTCAGAAAGACAGAAAAGAGTTACAACACAAGTATTTTGTTGCTGATTGTGTTTTTTTTTTTTAGGTCACTCACCTTATTTCCATCATCCTGATCATCTTCATTTATGGAGCTTGAGGGAGAGGGTGTGGCCGACTTGCTGGCAGGTGGGGACGGGGAGGTGTGGGCAATATTTGGTCCAGTCATGTTGAGGCCTAGCTGAGCATTTAGCTGTGATTGGTTAATGGTGGTCAACTGGTTGCGTGACATCATAGCATTGGGACTGTTCATGTTGATGATTGAACGCATTACCATGGTGGGGTTAGGAGCATATTGACGCAACTGAGACTGTCCCATTCCCTGAAACACACAGAGAAAATTGATCAATTAGCCATCTTCACTAATTATGCCATTCAAATTATTCCAATGCTTATTGATTTAAAAAGCACCAGTCATGATATTTCTTAGAGCTAAAATGAATGTAAACCAACCCACGTCAACCTACTCAGCCTAAACAGATTGTTAAAATTGGTCGACCTTGAAAACTGAGATAATCTATAATCATATATCTATAAAGCCAAGACATAATTTTTTTATCCAGTTGTGTACACTGTCAAAGTTCTGTGAAAAATAGAGAAACAGAATAAAAATCCAGATTTATAAGAAGTTGAAAATCCCAAAGATTAATCACTAATGTCATCTCAGGGGATTACAGGAGCTATGAAAAAGTCTATGAAAAGAACTAGAACTGCTTACAGTAAAATACACACACACACACACACACACACACACACACACACACACACACACACACACACACACACACACACAGCTGTACATGTACTGACATGTTTATTTTATAACAATTTATCTTGGCATTAAGCATGCCTTTACTAGTAACATCACAACATATCATTAGAATAAATACCTGGAAATATGATCAAAAGTAACCATAATTCCTTGTTTTGATAGAAACGTAGATGATATCTTGTTAGTTTGACTAGCAATGTTTGGTTCCAGATGTTCTCCTCAGTTCTCCAGCTGTCACATGGACTTATTAAATTCATCAGATCACACTTGATTTAACATAATGAAGCATTGATCAATCAAACCAGGTATTGATTGAGAACTACAAATCATACTGAACTGCCACAAGAAAAGGTTTGGAAAGGGTTAAACCAACTCATTAACATACATGCAATTGCTACTTATTCTCTGAATATTTGGCAACCACAATTATTCTGTGGAAGATGCAAAAACACATGGTTATTTTTACACATGGGTATTATATATTTCTCAGCTTTTGTTCAGTTATAAACATTCGAGACAAACGTAACTCCAGTTACAGTTTTACTCATTTATTTATGTTGGGTCAACATGGTCATTAAAGCCATTAGAGGCTGTGTGTTACTGTGATTTTCTCATGGTGAAGCTTGGTTTTGGTACTTATGGCTTTCTTCTCCCTGATAAAATCTCAGTAACACTTGAGTCTTGAGTGGCTTCTTGCTTTTATAAAATATGATAAAACTCACAAATGTTCAATTTATAAATTAATTTATTTAAAAACATTCATAATAAAATATTCTCATCTGCCATAAGATAAGATGTAGTGCGCAAACTGTTGATTTGCAACATGAGGATGGATATCGATCTACATCTGATATCAGTGTATTACACTCTGTTATATATATATATATATATATATATATATATATATATAGTTAATTTATAATATAAAGTATATTGCTAATAAGTCATATTGAGTTTTGTTGGTATGTCTGCTGGGTTGTTAAAATGTTCAGTGTTCAATATTTTTTATTGTAGTTTAGTAATTCTTTTTTCTTTGAAAACTAAGATAAAAACACATTTATCCTGTTTATTTAATAGAGGAAAAAGTGGCAAAACATAAACACTAAAAACTATGTTTGGTATTCAAAATTTAAATATTTCATTTTGTTCGGTTTTGGTGTCGGTTAAAAAAAAAATCATTTTGTTGTATCCCTAATCTATATAATTGACATGCAAAATCTCTATTGATAAAATTTGTTGTCACTGCAAACTTGTATCTTTACACATTCATTACATGCCAAAAAGAACCACTGAGATATTGTGGCTGCCAAGGAATGTAACCAGTCTTCTGGGAAGCTATTGAGATTGCAAAGCCACAAAATCACATTAAGCAGAATAACTACTCTAGTAAGACTCTGTGCATTTCGGCAGTAGCCAAATAAAAATCCCATACATTTCAGTGCAGTCAGACATCCTGAAGGTTACAACTCGTACTGGAGCTGGTGATGTAGGCACAAAATGATACAGCAGTGCATGTTTGGTGATGAAAATCTATCGGCTGGCAGGTTTCATATATCACACTTTGACTGCCAAAGAGAGGGGAAAATATTTCTGTATAATCAAGTCTATAAATCACCCAGCTCGGATGAGATTTGAAACGTGTCGTTGGCCCTCTCTCTTTCTCTGAATATAATACTGTGCCATCCTCATATTTTTTATCCTTTCAATGATATTCCAGCTATGGCAGCGTTTTGCAAGTGTGTGTGTGCTGATAGAGTGTGTATATGGGAGCAGCCAGTTCTGGGGGATATAAAGTGTTTTGCATTGATTGAACTGAGTGGGAAATTACAGCAGCTGCCAGTCTCGTACTGCAACATGATTAAAGAGCAAAAAAGTACTGGCACAAAACCAAACAAAACAGCCTCCGAGGACAACGAGGTGATATTCTTTCATATTATCATTCTGTCTCTTTATTTCTCCACTCCTTTATATTTTTGCTCTCTTACACACACACATACACACACTTTCTCTCTCCATTTGCTATGCAGAGACTCCAACTCAATCTCCTCTAATGTCAACACATCATAAAGTCTTGCACCTGGCCTTATTGCGTGGAACACTGTCCTCCAGAACAATGTTCTAACACCTTTTCACACACACAGATTGGATTTGCCATCTTTTATTCCCTCTGCACTTCTGAATCGACATCCTATCAGGATGCCATCTACAAGGCGATGCAAGTTATTTAGTGTTTGTTTTTTCTCAAGCAAGTTGTTAATGTGGAGTAATTGTTGGAATACAGTCATTGTTAAGTAATAAACTGAGCCTGAGCTTTAGAGCTTTCAGAGGCAGGAATAAAGACTACAGCAAGAGGAGTGTGCCGATGAGAGAGAGTGAGAGAGAGTGTGAGAGAGTGAGAGAGAGAAAGATGCATGCCGTGTTCATTAGCTCTGACCATCTGTGTAATAACTCTTCAGCACTGTCCCAGCGGTGACACTCACCTAACAGCAACCAAACACTGAGTAAAAGGAATGATTTCTCTTCAGGCTGTACAGCAGGAAAGCGCCATATGGAAGTAACTTTAAAAAAGCAGGGTCTATCACAGAAATGTTTGAAGCTCACTGGGATGGTGTCAGGGCTTGTTAACAGTGGCTTTCTAATCATGATATGTGAAGCAATTTACCCACCACACTAAGACTTCAAGACATGTCAGCTTCAAAATATTTGACAAGAATGCAATTATAAGTAAATCAAATATAATCGCTTATCCAGTGCAAATGTACCTTTTCAACAAGTAGCCAATAAATAGCTGGCAGTTTATTATGTTGGCATATTTACTCATAAAAACTACATGGTATTTCTATCCATTTTAGGCAGCTGAGAAAATTAGATTTAAAAGAAAAAGTTGTTTTACTGAGTAGTGTTTAATTTATATCTACACCAATACACGCTCTTGTGCAAGACTCATAATGCTACAAGATGCCTAATAATGTAACAGTTGATAAGAGTATCTACTAAAGTTAGAAGCTGGTGGACTTGAACAAATCCAATTGGTGGCTGAGGTGCATCGGAAAGAACATCTGGAACCATACACATATTTGGTTTCCTGTCAGATTATGAGAATTATCTATCTATCTATCTATCTATCTATCTATCTATCTATCTATCTATCTATCTATCTATCTATCATAGTAGTGATGCTCTATCTATCTATCTATCTATCGTATACACTGTAAAAAATACACTTGCCTTGTCGTTAACCTAACTTAAATATTGTAGTTGGTATGACTACCAAGCCCTGAATTTGTTGTGATAACTCAATATTTCATGTTTATATGTTTACTAACTACGCTTCCTGAGTTAACCTAACTCAAAATTTTAAGGCAGCATGGACACTAACTTTTTGAAGTTGAAACAACAAGGATATTTTTTACAGTGTAGATATTACCTATTAATACAATGAACAGTAATAGTACGAAGCTAGATGGTAGACAAAAGGAATGGGCAAATAAAACTACTATAGTGTATGCCTAGAATCAGCTATTACAGCCAACATGCACTAATTAGCTAATAGTATTGCTTGGGAGGTACATGATTTCTTCTGTTAGAGTGGTCTGACTGGTGAGGAGAGAGTCAATAACCAATCTGTTTATTCATGTCCCCACTGCACTGCTTCCATTTGCATTTTGATTGGAATATTGTCTGTAGCCAGAGCTTGTATGTGCAGAGATGCTTTTGATAGTCTTCATAAATCTGTAAATAACGTCTTATCTAGAGAACAAAGAGGCCAGATGTGTCCTATGCTCCCTCCTGTGTCTACTTGTGTGTGTATGTATGTGTGTATGTACATGTACCCCAAGTAATCAGGCAGCTGATCTTATGTGTTTTGGAAAATGCTGAAAATATGCATTGACTCTTTATTTACAGTGGTGTTTTTAAGAGTTTAGTTATATATAGAATATTGCTGATTGCTGCTCTAGATTTCTATGGTTAATAGACTAACACTCTAGTTCTGGAAAGCACAACATTCACTTTTCAAGCTACCTGGTTATTTAAACACATATTGACGCTGATAATTTAACAGTGAGTGGAATCAATATACTGGACGCAGCAATGCTACGATATGTTATCATTTTCGTGATTATATAGCAACATGCATTACTGATTATAATCAAGCATATTGTGGATACAATCAGCATTTACTGAACACTGACCCAGTGAATGGTTAGAAAAACTATAATTAATCCTGTTTATTTAGATTTGTTGCAGTCTGGGGGCAGCCGTGGTCTGGTGGTTAGGGAACTGGTCTTGTAACCGTAAAGTTATTGATTTGATCCTATAGCAGGTCATGACTGAAGTGCCATTGGGCAAGGCACCTAACCCCTAACTGCTCCCTGGGATAGGGGCTGCCCACTACTTCAAGACTGTGTTCTCACTGCCCCCTAGTGTGTTCACTAGCATGTGTGTTTCAATGGCTTATGGCATTGGGCTGCAATAGTTGGGAGCATCTAGTATATATATATTGCCCATTCCTAGTTCATCAGTTCTTACAATTAGTTTATTTGCTTTCTATGTAGGTTTGTTTTTTGTTTTGATGTCAATTACAAAAACCCGACCCAACCATACACAGTAAAGCTGCCAGTGTTAAATCAACACTATTAGAGTTAAATTAACACTGAGGGTGTCAAAATGTAACACTGTCAGTGTTAATTTAACTCTAATAGTGTTGATTTAACACTGGCAGATTTACTGTGTACAAGCTGCTTTTTTCCTCCCACAAACTAACACTATACGCAACAATAACATTCCAATTCACATTGTAATAAAATACCTCATCTTCCCACAGACACAAATTAGATATTAATAAAATATAAAAAAGTCAGCTCTGTGGACAGAGTTTCACTGCTAGCTCCAACGAGCCACTAGTAATATAAACTTTACAGCATACTTTTTGTTATCATCAGCAATGACTATGACTTCTAAGGCTTGAAAAGCAGGTTTGTTTTACTGCATGGTTAATACGTATCCAGAAATGAATTTGACTTAATACGGCAAAACGGCAGAAATCATTAATTTTGTATCTTAAACGCACTGTGCAAAGACTGTACAAAGCTCATAGCCCAAGTGCTCTTCATGTCATAGTGCAATAGTGATGCACTTGCGATATATATTGGACCGGACACTTCAGGCTCCTAAACCAAATGGCCTAAAGGGATCTGACACCACACAGTACTTAACAACATTCATGTCAAACACTGTGTCACCTTTGATCGATGACTGTTTGCGTCTACTTCAAACAGTATCCAAAGCTCTTTCATCAAAGCCTCAGCCACTGCTAGAGAGACAGTTACAGCGTTCACAATAACGCAGCCCAGTATTTGACACTCGCACTCGTGAACACAACAGCTGCGTTTGAAAAACACCAATAGTTCCTTCTCTCTCTAAAGGAAAATGAGTGAAATTTTAAAGAGCCATGTCACGGACCAAGAGCCTCAGGTCTGCTCTTAAAAGATACTGCCCATAGAAACAGGAGAAGGGGGGGCGGTGGCAAATTTATTAAAAGCAGCTTGGTATGAGCTGTTCCACGCTGAAAAGAATGTTAACAAGTTCAATTTCCATTCAATCAGCCTCACAGTGCTCTTGGAAATGTTCCATTGGTGGAGGAGGGGGTGAAGGGGGTGGGTTGAAATCATCTATATGGTAATTATAAGGATGATTCTGGCAGTAACTTTGGCCAGCGTGAAAAGGTCAGCTCACTTAAAGATAGTTTATCAGTTCTCTGCACATATTCACTCCTGCGCTGCTGTTTAAAACCAACATGGACAGGCTTTATTTTTCCAACCATTTATACAGAGCTGCCAAAGCCCCTCCTTTACCTGAATAAGAGGAAAAGATGGAATTCTGAATGGAGGAAAAGATTGATTGCTATGAGCACTCTTTTAACAATGTACTTTCTCTCTTTTTCTCCCTTTCTTCACTTTTTCTCTCTCCCTCACTCCTTTTTCTACTCGTTCTTTCATTTCCCCCTTCATTCTTTCTCTTTTAATCTCTCACATTCCTTTCTCCATCTCTGCTTTATCTCTCATTCCCTCCTCATCTTCTCTCTCTCTCTCTCACACACACACACATCCTTTCTCTATCTGTCCTCTGTCTCCCATACCCTCTTCTCTCTATCATTTTTCTCTCATTCCCTGCTCTGTCCTCATCCTCTCCTTTTATATTCACATCACTTCCTACTCTCTTAAACTTCTTTCTCTCTCTCCTCCCCTGCTCTACCTACTCTCTTCCATCTCTATTTCTCCCTCTCTTTAACATTCTGCCTCTCTTTCTCTTCCCCTGTTCTTCCCACTCTCTTTCCCCCTCTCTCATCCACCTGATTTTTCTATTCTCTCTCATCCTCTCTCTTTCATTCCTCCTCTTCCTACTCCCTCACACACATAACAACATATACATAACAGTTGCTTTCTAATCCTCCAAAAAACAAATGCAACCCTCCTCCCTGGTACAGAACCACCTGACCCCCCATCTCTGCACTGGGGGTATTTAAAACTTGTTCAACATGATTTCATTTCATTTTGAGCACTGGCTGAGAAAACCAAATTACAGAATCAATCACACAGAAGGTCAGGCTGAGACTTCATTACAGGTATTGCATGCCTGCATCAATATCTTTCATTTATGACCGACCCAATATGTCACCGCGGCGGTGGGACAGAAAAGAGAGGGAATGGAGAGGGGGAAAAAGGGGGAGATGGGGAGAAAAAGAAACAAGGAGGTGAAGGTGGGAGAAAAAAAATCCACTTTAAGAAATTGATGTACAACCGATGTCAGAACTACTCAGGTTGGAAGGGAGATAACAAAGAGAGAGAGAGAGAGAGAGAGAGAGACTGAGAAATGAACAGAGATGAGGAAAGAGAAGCACTGCAAAGAGAGAGATGAACAGTGGGAGAGAGTGATAGAAAGAGAATGAGAATGAGGGAGGGAGGGAAGAGAGCAAGACGGAGAGAAAGAAAGAAAAGTGTGAGAGATAAAGAAGCAGTGGTTGAGAAAGAAAGAGATGAAACAGTAAAACAGAGCAGTGAAACAGCAGGAGAGACAGAGATGAATAATAAGAGAGATGAACTGTGGGGAGAGAGAGAGAGAGAGAGAGAGAGAGAGAGAGAGAGGTGAATAAAGTGTGAGAGATGAATACTGTACATCTGTGCTTTCTGCAAGACTGCTCATATTTTCCATTTTATTCTCAGACCTAGCAGAAAAGGTCCTGTCACTCTGCAAAGAATTACATTTTAAACTGCACTGCATTTCATCTGACAAACACCTGGCAACACCCAAACACCTTACAGTGTTTACATGTGTGCAAATACCTCTGTCACACAAACAATGTATTATTTCCTTTAAAAATGAGGAACTAACTCGTCAGGGCAATGGATTATTTCTATAGCTTTGTAATAAGCCATTATCATAAACAGTATGTCCGCATCCAGTGATGATATAGAGTATTTGTGTTTTTAATCTAAAGTAAACAAGATGCAAATTGTGAATTTGATGAAGGCAGACATATTAAATCATCTGCTCATGTGATTAGACACTTATGACCCTGCTGTGCTTTCAGAGCACAAGCAGAGATGAAAGAGATGAAATAAGAGCAAAGAAAAGCAATCTTTCCAAACATGATGTGCAAAAATGAAGCAGCTATGCTTGACTTGTCTGAGGAGCTAAAACTAGGGGTTGACCAATTATTGGACCTATATGGTAATCAGAGCTATTTTGAATGCTTTCCTGATTACTTTTTAAAAGCATTTTTAAATGTGCATATATGACATAAACATGTGTGTTGTAGAGTTGCATCCTTGTGAATATTTTTACAAATAAAATTTCTGGTCCTTGATTATTAATCCTTGGTATCAGTAATATAATGGTCAGCTATAAGCAAGAACCTGCATGTCTCAGCAAACACAGTACTGTGCAAAAATCCTAATGTTTACATGAACATAACTGTCTTTGCACAAAGATAGATAGATAGATAGATATACTATCTTGTGTACTTATGAATATGAACTGAGAACTTATTATATGAACTGGTATTAATATAGTGCAGTATAACATACTATATATGACCCCGCCAGGGAAAACCAGGCCAAAGTCACTGGGCAACTTATTGAGGTATCGTGTCAATATCATGTCACTCACATTAGCGACAAAAGTATTTTGCCACTCAGTATTATTTCTGTAAATGAAAGATAACAGTCTCAGATATCTATCGTAGTACATATTTTGATCAAAAACAAAACATAAATTCACAAAAAAAGTTGTTTGAAAAAAACATTTTGAAAATTTGAAAATTTTGATCAAAGAATGACTTTGATCTGGTTTTCCCTGGTGGGGTCACATATATTGTATCTATTGATGCACTATATTACATTAGAAATAACACAAGAAAACATTAAATCCCATTACACTATTATACTCCAATATCTGTATGGAAGCCAATGCATTTGAAGGGTAAATACAGTAAAACACTACAACCATTACATAAGTTTGTTCATTTCAACCTGACTTGACTCAAAGAAGTGTTTTGATTAACCAGGTAACCAGGTACTGAATAATAACTGATTCCTGGAGAAGAGAAATGGTTAAGCTAACTGACTGCAATATAAATAAAAAAAATATTGTATTGGTTATTACAAGCTAATTGTTTTCCATAGTAGATACACAAAACAGTTCAATAAGAAACTTGTGGAATTGACACAGCGAGTTTTCTAACAAAACACTTCCTTTATATTAATGTTAGTGTTGTTTCCAAGTCAACAAACACTTGTTACCCAGATAAATAGCTTTACATATAAAACAGCCAAGTGTCCATCTAAGCAAGAGCAGCTACAGGTTTTCTATTCTGTGAATCAGTGAAATAGCTTTTGGATGCTGTCCCGCCCCGTTGGTTTCGGGCAGCTCTGAAAATCAGAGCGCTCCCATGCTGTGAGACAACGGCGAGATTGAAACGAGAGCAAAGGGAGACGCAGGGAGCTTGTTAGAGGAAAGTCGATTAAATAAATAATGACTTCATGTTCAGGGCCCTGCTAGCCGCCCTGGCAGCCGACAAGTGTGTTTCGCTGAGCCGAGGCTTGTAGTGAGAAGTTTCAGGCTGAATGAAGCCAGAGACCACACTTTAAGCAAGGACGGTACTGTCATAACAAAACTTTGTGTCACCACAAAGCTTATAGGGGAACAAAATGTTCTTAAGTTTAATGTAGCATAAAAGGCAGCTGGTGTAGACAGTGCAGAACAGTGGGAACCCAGTACTGGTCCTGGAGCTCTACTAAACTGCAGAGTTTAACTCCAACTGTAATTTAACACACCTGATCCACTTTATGAAGGATTTCAGGGTTCATTTGAAAAGCAGAGTCAGGTTTCTTGGATCTGAACTTTCCAAGGTGGTAGATCTCCAGGGTCAGAGTTGGGCACCCCTGGTGTTGAAGAATATAAATTATGAGAAAACAATTGCTGCAGAGTTACATAAAATTTTCAACCATCAGCCTGGCTTCAGAGATGACTAAACTCACCCCCAACTCCCCAAAAAATATATATATTTTTTCTCCCAATTTAGTTTTAGTAGCCAATTAACCTGCCCCTTTTATCAACTCTCCCTATCACTATCACTTTCAATATCTCTGACCACTTTTTTTCCAAACTGCTGGAGATACATCACCGCCAGGCAGCTTACACGTTCAGAGGAAAGCACAGATCCCCAGTTCTGATGGATCGCCCAGCAGTCAGTCGCCCAAGTCAGTCGACATTGTTTATAGTGTTGTGGAGAGAGCCATCTTGCCCACCCAAAGAGAGAGCATGGCCAATTCTGCTCTCTCGAGGCCCCGGCTGTCAGTGGCAAGCAGCATGATCGAGATTCAAACTCGCGATCCTCAGATCATAGTGGCAGTGCCTTAGTCCGCTGAGCCACTCTGAGCCCAATAATTTTAATTGTTGTGATTATACTTGGCTGGTCTAGTCAAAAGTCCGTGGCTGAGTTTTGTTGTCAGTCTGTCTAAGGAAGTATATGAGGAAGAAATACTTAAATTAGTTTCAGACATGTGGGATTATAGATACTTTGTTTCTTTTGCCATCAGTGCCTCTTAAGTTTGGTCTGTTCAGCTCAGCTCACATTAGAAGTTGAGAAATGTTTGATCCCTAATTGTTCAGTCAGCATACATATTAAAGACAGGTATGATAGTAAGCAAACACCAAACACACCAAACTTAGTTCATCACTAACCTTTGGAGTAACCTTTGGAGTAATGGGACTCACCAAACTATTCCTTTAAAACTCAAATGTTGTTAGATCAAACAGATCAAAGTTCATTACAATGGAGCAGCCATTTCTATCTTTCAGCGGGAAAATGACAGACAAGACAGAGGCAGAGGGAATGAGGGAGAGAGAAAGAGAAAGAGAGAGAGAGACCAAGAGAGATACACAGAGAAAGACAGACAAAGCCACCAGGCAAAGAGCAAAGGGGCTGTATTCTCCCAAACACCCTTTAATAGAGTCCCGACACAATCAGAAGCTCAGCCTGGTGACGCGTCTAAAGAGGAATAAATGTTTGAGAATCAGATCTAATCCCTCTGCAGCGCCGTGAGAACAGACCGACCCGTAATTGTGTCAAGGTTCCGTTTTTCCTCCAGATGTAGACGAGCCTAACTGACCATGAAATGAAAATTCTTTTTCACCAAAAAAAGCCTTCCGGCAGTCACTTACGCTGCGCGGATATTTTAAAAGCAGCAATTATTTTACATGCCGGCAGCAGGGGACGAGCGAGGAAAGAAAAGCTGTAAAATTTTATGATGCTTGTCCATTTGGGAATGCAGATAAATATCTGCAACATCTACGTAGTTTAGAGAAATGGGGGGAGTTGTACATAAAGATTATGCTTTGTTTAAAAAAATGGATTTCCATGATCCAAGCAGGTAATATTTGGTGTTGAATGCTACTGCAATATTCAAGAAACCACTGAAGATAGAAAGGGAAAAAAATGTACACATCATCTCAGGGCTTATGACCTTTCATGCTTTCTTATATATTCATATTTCGGTGACAGAGATTTCATTTCTGTAATAGCAGCATTTAATATAACTAGTCTAGCCGTGACATTTCCCTCTCTCACTCCTCGATGCATTCATATTGCAATGGCATTTAGGAGCCACTCCTTTTTTCTGAATTAGCCATCATAACAGCTCAATCATAAAACATTATCGTTATGAAGCGTCAACGTTCTGTTCCATGTCACTTTTCATAACAGTGAGAGGTGAAGGCAATATATTCATATATAGATTTGACCTTTACGAATGGTGTCTTTATTCCCTCACATATTATATATACAATATTGCTTAAAGGTTTCTTACAAATATCCGAGAGCAAGCATCCATAACCTTGAAGGAAACATCAGAGTTAATAACAATCAGACATTTTTGGGCATGGATTGCACTATGGCTCCAAGTTAGAATGTTTAGTTAATGCTAGTTCCTGAGAAAAAAGGATCCAAAATGATCTACCTCTGTGATCCATTTCACATATTACTAGTGATTCTTGAAAAAGTGAATATTTTATATTCATTATGTATAATGACCTTTCATCTTTTTTGCTTTGCTGTTGATCTGTATGACTTAAAATCAGAAATATCAAATTATTACAATATTTAATTTCAAGTTTGAGTAAATTACTATTCAGTTGTATCAACATGTAGAGTTTATGTGTAATGAACATGAAGCATATGACAGTTTACCTTTTCTTCCTCAACTTTTTCACAATACAGTGGTAACCCTACTTATGAGCATCCCTACTAATGAGTATTCCAGGTAACGAGTCGAGATCTCGGAATATTTTTGTTCCAGGTAATGAGTAAAATTCCAAGTAACGAGTAGCCTAAATTAGTTCAAGTAGCATCCCCTAGATGCTAGCGTAGAAGAAGAGGTCAGTCATTACCTTTGACCGCTGTCCAGTGAAAGTGAAAGTGCTAGTGAAAGCGACGCTAAGGTAGCAAAAAGTAGTGAACAAGAAAGTTAGATACATTTTACTTTTACTTTTCATATGATAAGTGTAACTATGCCATACACGTACGCCCGTCCTCCTGTCCTCCTTAGCCGCCAGCCTACACGAGCGCCGTCGTCGTCTCGTTTATTTTTTTAAAAGCCCATATAAACACATTATTTAGCATATTAAAGTATACTGTATATTGGCCGGCTGACACCGATTAATCAGTTTTACATGTATTCTTATGGGGAAAATGCATCCAGCTAACGAGCTCGACTCCTGCACGGATTAAACTCGTAAGTAAGGTTACCACTGTATTCTAATTTTTGGAGATAATATAATGTAGTATACATTAAAGCACTGATCAAGATCATTCCGTCTCATCTCCATTACAAATTAAAAAAAATCCCTAGTATCTTTCATTTTCACTGTTACACTGCATTATGTATGAAAATCAAACCTTTATACACAAAATCTGTTTATTATCATATGAATGTTGTTACCATTCATTTCTCTTATTGTGGCTAAACTTGACCAATAATCAAAAATATATCATCTGCAGTTTGAGAATCAGCTGTGTAAACTGAATTGGCTAATGGGAAGTGAAGGAGTGTTACATTGCTTTATGAACAATGAGTGTTTATTTCCTTCTTTTCTTCAGGCCAGAGTTGTATTGGTAAATACTGTGATGATTGAACACTCACCACAGGAAGTCCACTGTTGATGCCCACTCCTTCTTGCTCCATCATGTTTCTGGAGATGGTTATGGAGGGCAGGTCCAGGCTCTGAGGGGGGAACTGTGGGGTGAAGGGACCCCGCTGTGTGTTAGTATGTTCGGGCAGAGCGGGGAAGGGTGAGCCCCCCTCCTGCAGTCCCAGCCCAGACTCTGTCTCTGGAGGAGGGGTGATGGGAGGGATCTCAAACTCCTCATCTCCGAGATTGGGAGTGTGGAATGTCTGTATGTGAAAGAGAGAGGGGACAAACACATGATACTTGAAGTCATATGTCCTGTTATGTATCCCGGCAAATTCAGAACAGTAGTTTTATTAATGCATACCTATATATTTGTTTTATATAGTTATATATAATTACATATTTATGCATGCACTTATGTAATGAATTACATGTATATACAGTTTGCATTTTATATTCATGGGTTCAAATCGTAATAAAACATCACCTCTTCCACACAATATGGTAGTGATTAAAAAATAATTGTGTCACTTGTTTTAATGAGCCATTATCCCCAGGGAGTAATTCAGCAGCATTTTGGAGAGGTGTTTTAAGGTGTGCATTCCACGGGCCACTTAACAGTTTGGCAATAGTTTGACAATGTTGAGACTGTGCAGTTATTTTGGGTTCATATTAGGCTTCTGACAGAGATCCAATTTCTTCTCCTTTAAAAATATATGCTCCTTCTGCTGTAATATTAGTACAGTGTAAATTACAGGGAGATTATCTGGGGCTTCAGCTCCACGCCAACAAATCTGGCCCACAAGACATCTTCTGGATTGCTGGGGAGAGGCAGCACTAAGCTGAGCAATTTAATTCTCACAAAAGAAATCAAAACTGCAACTATTCTACTTGTGCAGTCCATTGAAAGAGAGTGCAGGAGAGAAAAGAGACATCAAGCTCTGTAATATCATGCTGCCATCATACTAGCAGCAGCGATGATAGAAGCTGGTTAATCTGAGGCTGGAATGATGCTGGGATGAAGAGAAGGACGAAAGCAGAGAGAGAGAGAACTAGGCTTTAGAACACATTTTCACAGATGATTGTGGATGGTCAGAAGTGTTTCGCTTTGTTCCTCACACTAGCGGCCGTAAATCTGCTCATCAAAGCTGGCTAATCCTGCTGCCTGAGAATTAAACTCCACCGTCACACTTAATTTACTTAGTTTGGCTTCTTGGAGATGGAATTTTTCACCTGCTTGTGGTTCATCTTTATCAAAACCCTCTTATGGTATATCTCTTTGCTTTTTTTCTCTCCATCTGCCACTCACTCTCTCTCTAGGTGTTTCTATTTTATGAAGTAATGGGTTAATATAGAACCATGACAACTCAATAAACTACCTGGATGTTTAAACTTAGGGCTATAATGGATGACCTGCTGTGTGTTATTTGAAAACAGTTCTATATTGCACCAGAATGGGTTCCACTATTGTTACAAATCATCCTATGTAGAACGATTTTAAAAAGTGTATATACCTAAAAGAGATGCACAATATATCAGCAGCTGCAATACATTTAAAAATTAAGCCATTTTTGCCCAAATATATGAATTACAGTGTTTCTAGTTAAGCTGTGGCTTGGCTTTGTCTAATTAATCTTTAGTCTTTTAACCTTTCTTATGCTTGTTACATTACAATCTTATGCAAGCATGTGGACACCACTGATCTCATTTTTATGGCTTTCTATGTGAAAAAGTGAACAAGGAACCTACAAAGAAAGATCTGATTTTTTTGTTGATGTGAAAGCTGGACAAAAAAAAGAACAGGATTCCAAAACACTCACCTCTCACTTCAAACCTACACAGTAAACATGCTAGTGTTGAATCAACACTATAAGAGTTAAATTAACACTGAGGGTGTCAAAATGTAACACTCCCAGTGTTAATTTAACTCTAATAGTGTTGATTTAACACTGGCAGATTTACTGTGTAGGCAAGCAAACTCTATATATAACACATACAGCAAAATTCCTTTGGAAAAGACAACTGTCCTTGGATCAGTTGAATTTTCAACCAGAGGTTAGGATCTGTAAACAGATCTCATCACAGTTACAGACAATATGAACACAATTTTCTTCCCAGGTCAATATATATATACATGAGTTATTAAAAAACAAGTTTGTTGCTGTGATTCATTTGATTCATTCTCAGTTCATAAAATACCTGCCTTAAAATTATTCAGGACTGATGGGTAGGATGTGTGACTGGATATGAGTACAGTATGTAGTACATTCATTAAAATAACTTAAAAAAAAAACAATTCTCGTCATGTTTTGGATGAAAAAAAACACATTTTTGTGTAATTCTGGACTCTGTTCTTGTCGTAATGCATCATCTCTAAACTATGTTGCTCTTTCTTCTTCTTCTGCTGCTGCAAAAAAATGGTAGTACATTTTTATCTTGAAGAGTCCATCATTACAGGCTAGTGTCTAAGCATAAAGTGAACATTTGAGTTATTAGCTGAGGCATTTTCATTGCACTAGTGCAATTAAGCACCTTATAGGGTTAATTGTGCAGGAATATGCTGACACAGTCATTGATTAAAGAGTGTAAATGATTCTCTTGCTAGTCTTAACACACACAGACATGCGTTTACACACACACAGACACACACACACATTTACACAAACACTTGAAACTAATTTGTCCATGCCCTGACAAGCACTGATGACTTCCAGCACCAAGTATTCCAAATGTTCCACCCATATTCTCTTTCTCTACCCCCCCCTCGCCCTCTCTTTCTCTTTTGTTGGCTTCATTCCAGTGTTTAACTTTCACTGCTGGTCCTGCAGCCGAGAGCCTGTGCACAAGTAGCTCTGCGTTCATCAGCACTGGAGCCTGAGGCTTACAGCATGTATAACATATTAACATTGCCTATAGCAAAGGAATTTAGACATCCACAACTACAGCAGCTATAGGCTCATTATGTGTCCTAAACCAAACAAAACGTATACACACAGTGTTAAAAACAGAGCTGTAATGTCAAACAATCTGAGAATAAACTGTAGACAAAGGTCCAAAGAAAGAAAGAAAGAAAGAACAAAAGTGCAATAGATATAGCAAAAATATGGCAAGAACAAGACAGAAGGTTAACTGAGAGAGGGAGGGGAAAGAGAAATGTTCGACTGGAAAAAGGGAGAAGACAATGTCATACTATGAAAATGGGGCAAAAGGGCAAAGGGAGAGAAGGGGACAAAGAAAGAGAAAACGTGACGGAGAGATAGAGTGGAAATGGGGGTATTCTTTTGCTTTGCCCCATGACCTTTCTCTATGAATAAGACCTGCAATGCCAGCATGTTTTTATAATAACAATGAGAGAAAGAGAGAGAACGAGAGAGAGAGAGACACACACACACACACACACACAAAGAGAGAGAGAGAGAGAGAACAGTGCCCCTTGACCTAAATATCTCTAAAACACAAAGCTAAGCAAAGCTTCTGATGCAATGTACAAAGACCACACATAGCGCCTCTTTCGCGTTGCTTTTTTGCAAAACTAAAACACAACAAACATGGCCATGACCTTTAGGAATAAACACAGTCTGTTCAAGGAGAGAGGAAGATGAAGACAAGGGGAAAAGGTCTTGGGGAGGGAGAGAGAGAGAGAGAGAGAGAGAGAGAGAGAGAGAGAGAGAGATTGTTGTCTACAATAAATGTCTCATTGCTAATGATGATCCAAATTAACATCTGCTGCAAGAGACTCTGCGTGAAGAGACTGTGTGTGTGTGTGCGCATGTTAGTGTGTGTGTGTAAATGTGAATTGAGATTTGCAGTTGGGTCGTGCTAGTTGTCAGTATCAGTGTGTGAGTGTGTTGTGCTGGGAAAAGATGTCCATCTGGGACTGCTTTCTGGAACTCTACTACTGTACATTACTCCAAGCTCTCACTCTCTCTGTCTCTGTCTCTCTCTCTCTTTTCTGTGTGTGTGTGTGTGTGTGTGTGTGTGCTTTTTTAAATTCATTTTCAGTTTAAAAATGTACTGACTTTTGGAGAAAAAACAAGTATCCAATATCATCCAATGGAAAAATGCTCCTGACTTTGTAAGTGATTTTGACAGATAACTACATTCGGAAAAATAAACACTGTCAAATCTATGTTGTTAGTTGTGTATTTGTGGTGTAATGGAGAGTATTTTAAATATGATAACCCGTCTTTAAAGAAGTGCTGTAAAATTTGCTCAAATATTTTTTTATAGCAAACAAAAAAAAAATATCAGATTGATATCAGTAGATGTTTAAGGTTTCAATATCAGCATCAGCATGAGGAAATAAAGAGGCTATATCTACACTTGGTAGATATATATATATATATATATATATATATATATATATATATATATATATATATATATATATATATAT
>BRDA01045263.1:0-10108 GCA_036984385.1 Crenuchus spilurus
ATATTGACATTTGCCATCTCCACATCATTGCATTCAGTTTTTATTCACAATTTGTTTAGTGTCCCAACTTTTTTGGAATCTGGTTTGTAGTTACAACTCAGTATAACTCTATAAAATACTCACAGGTATACTTACAATTGTTTTTCAACACATTGAAAGTTATTCACATGTATATGTGTCCATACCTCTGGTTATTTGTATATACTGTATCTATGTACATCTGCACTGACTACTATTGCACTTCTGGTTTGATGTTAAACTACATTTCATTGCTTTGTACTTGTACATGTGTAATGGCAATAAAGTGGACTCTAATCAAATCAATGATATTAAGCTGACATTCATCAATCCTATTCATTGCTTTGTACTGTGACATGAGTGAGAAAAACAATGGAAATAGTGGCAATTAATATTTTACATGGGTGATTGACAAGTTGTTTGAAATAAAACATGCTTTGAAATTTTAGAAGGAAATATGAATTGAATATGAATTGAAAGTTACAGAGACACTTTATGTCAGAGGTGCAGAAAAAAACTTTATGTGCTATAACACTACTATAATTTCCCAAAAGGAAAGTCCCATGAAATGATAACAAAACATGTTTCAAGATTCAAATCTTTGGACACATTAAAGCAAACATCTATAAATCCTCATAATGACTGATAGGCTAAGAGGTTGGTTAGTCTGTCAATGCCTAAGAAAGAAGACCAGAAAGACTTCAAACAACTGTCCAACTTCCCAATTTACATCCCATGACAGTACAATTATGCCAGTACAATTATGATCATTTGTCACAGTTTAGGGCCTTACACTGAAAGACAACATGTTCAAGAGTCATACTATCATTGTAGTGGCAAATGGGTAGGGTTTTTTTAAAGATGAGATGCAGATAAAACATATTTCACATATCTTCATTATAAATACACAGAAATGTGAGAAAGTAAAACTATAATGAACTGTGCTACTATTCACTTGTAAATTAATGCAAAAAAAATCATGTTTCAGATACTGTCAGATGTCATTTTTGAGTTGACAGACCTTTTGTTTACTGGCAGCGATTTGAGGAAAATACACACAACCTGATCATCTCTGTAACAATGTATGTAAACTATGAAAAGTATAATCTCTACAAACAGTATAATCCCAAAACAGAAGATGCATAAAGGTTTGGGATTTTGCTCAACATAGACATACAATACTCCTGTCTGAAGGGCTTGTACTTGCACTCTGCCAGGTGCAGTACAAGTTTGTAGAAGAGGAGGGGGCGAGAGCGGACCTGGCCCCCCATGTGATCAAGAACAGAATCAAAAGATAGTTTGTGCTGTGTTTGTGCTGCTTCTGTGTTAAAGAAATATTTAAAATACATTTTATAATCTGTGATGTCACGATGTTTACATATCAAATATGTAGTGTAAACATCAACGGGCACTTTTGTACACATTAATATTTAACAGCATAATTGAGGAAACTGCATTAGTTAATTGAAACCTTAGGTGGGGTGATTGGACTCACCTACACATGGGGTAAATTCCCACTTTGGGGTTGGGTTAATGACCCTTCATGAATTTCAAAATATGATGGAGTTTCCCCTTTATTTGTGTGGGGACTTGATGGAATTTCAGATTTCAATAAATGATTTTACAAACACACCACTCTGATGTAGTTAAGAATACAATGTTTAATAAACATAAGACACAACACATAACTAACATGACACACAACAAAGCACTCGTAACAACACTATCATTTCAGAACAGATTAAGCAGGTGAAACCCATCTGTAACTTGAAAGGCTAATGAAGTTAAGGTGAACTTGGACATATAGACAGATGCAACTGAGAGATGATCTAAACCTAATCTAAGCTATAGAGTGTGACTGATTTATCAAAGGAACACATGAGGCGCCAATTCTGAACATAAACGAACGGCTTACTGTTTTGGTGCTCCGGCCTCGTGGTCTCGGAGGGGGCGGGGTCTTTTGTCGCAGGCTTCTGATAGCCTCTTCTGACGTTTCACGACTTTCTCTTCCCAGTGCGTACGTCTAGCTCACTTGATGTGGCGACTGGCAAGGTGCTCTGGCGAGGGACTTTTTTCGCTCACTCTGGCTACTCTCCCAAGGGTTTTCCCGTCGTAACGGTTGATGCGTGAATTGTGACCCAGGCTGCTTCTACTGGATCCCACGAGGGGAGGCTGAACAGCCTGTTGGGTTTGTTCAGAACTGGCTCCGGGTGTTCGATTTTGATATATATATGTGTCTATAGCTTGCAAAACAATAAACCTGTAACATAAACTGCGTTATCGCTGGGCTATGAGACCCTTAGCGAAGCGCGGTACTTAAACTTAGTTGCTAAAGCAAGCTTCTTTCTGAGATTATCAGAATGGATCACCTGGATGGTTAAAGTCTCTGATGGTAGGGTGAGCTTGAAGCTGTTCTTTCTGCAGCCATTCAAAGCTGGTGATGTCATCTGGCTGAGCTGGCTGCAGCAATGTCGTTTCTTTCTTCAGGTGGGCTGAGCTGAGGTGAAGTTTTCAGCTTGTGCGAGAGTTTTTAAAGGGAGGCTTAAAGTCCCGCCTTCCAGGTTCAGATTTACTCTGGTTGGCTGCCTTCTGCATTTAGCCTTAAAGCCTGATATAAACCCTTTTTATATCAAAACCTATTGTACGTAGAAGTTTAATCTTTTAAGGAAATTAGTTGCTTAGCACGGTATGCTGCTGGCAATGTAGAGTGGACAGATTAATAATTGCCTAGAGATATTAAGACACAACCAATTTCTTGATACATAGAAACAAGGTAACATTCAACTTGTAATACACCTCAAGGCTTGTTAGTATACAATATCATCAATTTAATCCATCTCCTTGAGTATGGCTCAGTTGATGAAAAGAAGTTACATTTACTTGTTAACATATATACATTATTAACAACAAATGTGAAGGTATTAATGTGCTACCATATTCTATTTACTAAAGACAAAACCATGTTTATATACATAGGTTCAGCGGTGCATATGAATCCTGTGGATTTATACACACCAATCCTATAACATAGGTCTATAACTTAATTTAGCAATTTTGTGAGAAATTTCTCTTGAGTGGGTAGTTGACTTGTCGTGCCTCCAGCTGTCCAGTAGGGGGAGATGTTGATTCATGTATGGCATTCCCTTGTGTCTGGTTAATTGTCCAGATTTTGACTGAAAGTTGTTAGCTTAGTTGAACAAAGTATCAAATGAGAGCCTTTACACAGCTACAGTGTTTAAAGTAGGCAGATTTTCAGTTTGGTGTTGTATAAAATGAGTTTTAGGGAATGAATTTCCTTTAGTCTAGGAATTCCGGAGTGAGGGTTGTAAATTCTTGACTCTCATCCTGGCTCCACTGGTGTCACTGAGAGGCTGTTATCTGAGCCCTTTGATCAAGTCATTTGTGTGATGTTATCAAAGCCACAGTGTCTGGGGGTCAGATCAAAGGTGGCCCCACAGATTTCCTAGTGTGAAGGAATGGTTTCTACTGCCAGGCCGAGAGCGTGTGAAGTCAGGTCTCGGGGGTGAAATCAGACCTGACCTCCATGATGTAGGAGAGTGTTGAAAATACTTGATTCCCCAATAGTTTGTCAAATGATTTCCCCACTGTCTTCATTACATAACCTTGGCCCAGACTACAGGTCTCCACTGGTGGTATTGAGGAGCTGTTATCTGAGCCCTTTAATCAAAGGTTCTGAAAGGTCCCCTCACGTGAACCTGCTTTATGCTTTATCAACAGTGACAGAATATAAAGGGACTCTTATCTCATAGCATCCTTCAGGTTTTGGAGTGCTTGGGGGGGGGTGAGGCCTGTGAAATGCCTCCTCCTGAGAGAGAGTTGAGCATCCTTGATTTTCCAATAGTTCATCAAACAATTTCTTCACTTTCAGGATGAAATCAAATAATTTTCTCTACTGCCGACACTACAAATATAATGAATGAAATGAAAAGACATACAGTGAGGAAAATAAGTATTTAAACACCCTGCGAATTTGCAAGTTCTCCCACTTAGAAATCATGGAGGGTCTGAAATTTTCATCTTAGGTGCATGTCCACTGTGAGAGACAATCTAAAAGAAAAAATCCAGAAATCAAAATGTATGATTTTTTAATAATTTATTTGTGTTACTGCTGCAAATAAGTATTTGAACACCTGTGAAAATCAATGTTAATATTTGGTACATTAGCCTTTACAGAGGTCAAATGTTTCCTGTAGTTTTTCACCAGGTTTGCACACACTGCAGCAGGGATTGTGGCCCATTCCTCCACACAGATCTTCTCCAGATCAACCAGGTTTCTGGGCTGTCGCTGAGAAACACGGAGTTTGAGCTCCTTCTAAAGATTTTCTATAGGGTTTAGGTCTGGAGACTGGCTAGACCACTCCAGAACCTTGATATGATTCTTACGCAGCCACTTCTTGGTTATCCTGGCTGTGTGCTTTGGGTCTTTGTCATGTTGGAAGACTCAGCCAGGACCCATCTTCAATGCTCTGACTGAGGGAAGGAGGTTGTTCCCCAAAATCTCGCAATACATGGCCCCGGTCATCCTCTCCTTAATACAGTGCAGTCGTCTTTGTGATGGCCCATTAAGATCCCCACATAGCATGTTCAGAATCTAGCCATGTTTATCATAGCCTTTTAATCTACTTAATGCTCACTTTTAATGCTGACAATGTGCTCAAGTATTTGTTACTACTCTTATATTGATTGCCCTGAATTCAGTAGTGTTATAATCTCAGTATTTAATTGTAGCTCATAAAAGGTTAGCATCCTTGTTAGTGTTCTGTGGTTATAGACCATTTTAACCCATATTGTTCAATGCTAGGAGTGCACACTAGTAAGAATAGTCAGACCATTGGAAGGAATGGTTTTAACTTTTTATTGATCTCACCATTGTTTGCCTTCTTTTCTACTCCTCAAGAGCCATGTCTGCAGCATGGGTCAGCGGGTGGTGGTTTAGAGGAAGTGCGGGCCTACTGAGCATGTCTTTATAGACTTGCTAAGACTTCTGGGTAATTGGGAATGTACCTGGAACCTTCCTAGGGGGTAAACCAGATGTATTATAGGGGAAGTATTTAATATTTAAAATGGTTACAAGAGTGGTTCTTTTTATTAATTAATGAGCCATTGTCCTGATTAATGTTGTATTGTAGTAGATTGAATGTGGTTTAGTGGAGGTCTTATATTGAGTAAGGGTGATGATTGAATTCTGCAGTTTCAGATGGTTTGGACCAGCAGGTTAAAAGAGTGCTGTAGAGTTTATTGGGGTCAGTCTGTCTCTGTTTGTTAATTTGGCCAGAGGTTAGGTGCTCTTCTTGCACATGCTTGGGCCCATTATCTATACAGTTTTGAATGTTCAATCTTTGAAGAGTCAATAAATTAAATTCTTTACTCCTGAATAATGCCCCCTTTGCCTTGCTGTTGGTCACACCCTCACAGTCTTGTCCCATGTGCAGAAAAACAACCCCAAAACATGATGCTTCCACCCTCATGCTTCACAGTAGGGATTGTGTTTTTAGGATGGTACTCATCATCCTTCGTCCTCCAAACACGTCGAGTGGAATTAAGACCAAAATATTTTGGTCTCATCTGACCTTGCGCACCTTGGCATCGGCAAACTTTGTTAATACTGACTCCATATCCACAGATTTTCTGACCTCATGCTCAATGGAGCGAGTGGCAAGTGCAGACAGTCTCTCTTGTACCATGGTTGTCCTGAGGTATGTCTTAATAAGCTCATTCCCGTTTAAGCCACATTACTTGCTGAAAACTTTTTTTTTCTCCATAATGGTACTTTTTTCAGTGAGGATGCCCCATGTTGTTTCGCATCATATCTGTTTCTAAAAGCTCATATCACTTTTTCAAATGTTTAAGTAAAAACTTTTAATAAACACATTTTACACCAAGTATCTCATTGTTCTTATCCTCACTGTTGGACTGGAGCTATACTGAGCTGGATGGAGGTTTACCTTTACTGTACACATTTTGGATAAATCTTCAGGAAAATATAAATAATGAAATATAAGCAAGCAGTAACATAAACCCAACAGAGGAATTAAACATAAGACCAGTTATCAAAACTATATTTTCTAATGTGTAGTTTTTTTTATTTGTAAACAGATTTAAAAGCATAAATAAATAATAATAATAATTCAATATTTAATTAAAATAATTAAATATGATTAAACATTTAAGAGTTGATGTTGTCTGCTCAGTTACAATATAAATACATCTATTGTATTAGTTGTATAGTCATTAAAATAAATACCAATAGGAGTCAGTATACAGCTGCTAGTGTCCATAATATTGAGAGAAGAAGAAGAACTCTTCTTCTTACTGTTGTGACCTAAAGTATTTTAAAATCTGTTTGGTCAGTTTTGGAAGATACATTAAGGTCCAGCAATTAGTTGTCAGTATTTTGTCAATGTTCTGATGTTTACTGAACGTGTTTGAAACGTGAGGCCGTTATGTATGCTTTATTGCAGTGCTGCCTCCTACTTAGGCAGCAAGGAACCAAGGGATCAAGGCAGCTACCCTCACATTTCGAACGCAGCCAATCCGGCTTGAGCGGGAAAAAACCCCAGACGCGCGAGAGAAAGCAATGGTTGCAGAGCTGTTGTCCTTTTGTAAGTATAATTTACCGTCTTTAAAATAAGAAAATTGATTTACAAATGTGGTTATTCTTTATAAATTACAACATTTCTGTGTTAAATAACGATAGATTATAATTAAGCTCATGACGACCAAATTAACAAAAGTATTAATAAAATGAAGCACAGTTAGCTAGCTGGCTAGTTTAACTTCTGACAGGAAAATGTCAGTAAACTCATTAGCCGTGGCTGTCGCTAGTATTTTTCTGTCACAGTAGTAAATGCTAAGTTTAATGTTTTGGAAAATAAATGTTTTAATCAAGATTTCTTTTCTAATGTTAGACTATCATTTAATATTAGTTCACTTCACTCTGTTTCTTGGGTGGACTACCGCTGTGGGAACTACAAAGCCCATGATAACGTCATAACAGACGAAACTAGTTAGCTAGCTGTGTCTTATGGGAACTCCCTGTTCCACCTTAAATATGCGGTCAAATACGTTCTCCCGACGACAGCTTCACCAATGCAAACGCTGTGTTTTTAAAGTAGAACGGAGAGTTTCGATCAGACGCTTCATCTAATGCAGTCAGTTTTTCAGCTTAACTACTCATTGCGAGCAAACTAGTGAATAAGCTGTTTTGTGTAACATTAACTAGTGTTTCTCTAACTTATAGTTTGTGAGTTAACAGTGTCATAAAGCTATTTTTGGGCCACACAGTTAGCTAATTGTTGGCTAGCTAACTACAATTATCTATATTACTGGATAGGACACTGCCTATTCGCTAGCATTGAGGCCGGCGCAACGACATGGAGCCGCCATGTTGTGTGGAAGTGAAGCTTGTAAACAATGGCACATAGCCTGCACTGCTGCCTTCTCAAAGCTCTAACTTCGCTAATAATTGTCCGATTTTCAAAATTTAAAGTTCTTTACAAAGAGGACAAAAAGCTCAAAGTATTAAAATGGTTGATGACATGTTAGGCTACTATCGGCTCTTGCATCTGCCGTAGCTGACATTTTCTCTAGAGCTTACTGCTTGCATGACTTCTAATGGCTGGAAAATCGTTAATAATTATCTGATTTTCAAAATGTAAGTTATTTACAAAGAAGACAAAGAATTAAATTGTGTAATGCTGCTATCGCATGGCCACTGACAGAAATATAGTCATGTTTTCTTGCCTTGCTGATACTAGCTATTGACCAATGGCTCTACACAAATGATCATTTTTTTCAACCTGTCGACTATCTTAATCCAAAGTAAAGAACACGGAGACCTCCGTAAATAAAATGTAGAATGTAAATGTAGAAATATTCAATGCTATCATCTGAGTTAATTTAATGTTACAGTACTAAAATACTTGTAATAATAAATTTTCATGGAAATCCTGTATTTTGTTGCTAGTGTTATTGTTCCAACTAAAAGGCACCAGTTTTTTAATTCTATACAATTCTACATGTTTTCACACCATTAAGTTATACCTTGTACAAAGTAGTACAAAGACTACTTGTATTTAAGCCAATTAATGTCTTTGTGAAGAGAAATATTCCATATAAGAAACAGCAAGACTTCCATCTGTAGAATAAGACATTATAGACATTATTTTTGACCAAGGTTGTATACAAGACTTTATAAGACTTTGCAAGCATTCACAGGAACCCTGTAGTAGGTACTGATCTATACATAATACAGCATCAATACATGTATGTGGGTATGTCTTTACTGTCCTTGAAAGAGAACTAATTTGTTCAACTTTTGTCTGATCTTTTAACCTGATAAATCATTTTAAAATGAATACATACTTGTGGAATGTGATCCCCTGGTTCCTGCTGACAGAATTCCAATAAGTAAAGCGATAAAAACACAAAACATTGCAGCCCTTTTGTTGTTTGTAAACGCTGTCTTCCTTCCGATCTTGCCCTGCTTCCACACAACATGGAGGCTCCATGCCAGCGCGTTCAAAAGTCAAGTGTGTCCTATCCAGTAATATAGATCATTGGCTAACTACATTGTTTGTTTTTTTGGCTAAAACAGCTAGTTACAGGGTTGCCAGGTCTGAATAAACTCTCCAGGAAAATGCCTGACAGAAGGCCGCCATTCAGAAGCTGAAACTCACCCAAAATGTAAAATACAGGTGTAGAACTCCAAATCTTCTTTTAATTGTACTTTGTCCTTCATTTCCTTTACTTTTTATAGTTTAAGGATTTCATATTTATTTTATTGTTGTTATTAGTAGTATAGTATTTTAAATTAATACACGTTTATTATTAAAATCAGTACAAATTGTACTTCCACTTAAAATCCACCACTGTTGTCTTCCGTGGGTGTTCAGGTCTTTTTGCTTTGATGAGTTCACCGGTGCTTTCTTTCTTTCTTTCTTTCTTTCTCAGGGTGTACCAAAATACAGATTTTACCACTCCTAATATTGTAGCAATTTCTCAGATGGGTTTTTTCCATTTTTGCAGCTTATGGGGGCTTGTTTCACCTCTCTATGTAGAATTGGAAAGTTTTTGGCAATTTATCATGTTGGTCTTAAATTACAGTGAGAATGGTCTTAAAACGTCTTAAAAGACCTTAAAAGGTCTTAATAAGGTCTTAAATTTAACTCACTGAAACCTGCAAGAACCCTGAAAAACGAGTAATTGTTTATCATTTTATATAAAACATTCATTACATTAACTATAGTTAGTTTTAGCCTCTGGTGCTGGAGTCTGAGTGGAGGCAGCCACAGCCATGGCTGCCTCAGGGACTGGAGTCTGGGTGGAGGCAGCCACAGCCATGACTGCTTCTGTTGCTGGAGTCTGAGTGGAAGCAGCCATAGGCATGGCGGCCTCTGGTGCTGGAGTCTGAGTGGAGGCAGCCATAGGCATGGCGGCCTCTGGTGCTGGAGTCTGAGTGGAGGCAGACATAGCCATGGCTGCCTCTGATGCTGGAGTCTGAGTGGAGGCAGACATAGCCATGGCTGTCTCTGGTGCTGGAGTCTGAGTGGAGGCAGCCACAGCCATGGCTGCCTCAGGGACTGGAGTCTGGTTATGGCTGCCTCAGGTGCTGGAGTATAAGTGGAGGCAGCGACAGCCATTGCTGCCTCAGGGACTGGAGTCTGGGTGGAGGCAGCCACAGCCATGACTGCTTCTGTTGCTGGGGTCTGAGTGGAGGCAGCCTCAGGGACTGGAGTCTGGGTGGAGGCAGCCACAGCCATGACTGCCTCTGTTGCTGGGGTCTGAGTGGAGGCAGCCATGGCTGCCTCAGGGACTGGAGTCTGGGTAGAGGCAGCCACAGCCATGACTGCCTCAGGGACTGGAGTTTTGGTGGAGGCATCTATAGCCATGGTTGCCTCTGTTGCTGAAGTCTAAGTGGAGGCAGCAATACCCATGGCTGCCTCTGGTGCTGGAGTCTGGGTGGAGGCAGCCACAGCCATGGCTGCCTCAGGTACTGGAGTCTGGGTGGAGGCAACCACAGCCATGGCTGCCTCAGGTGCTGGAGTCTGAGTGGAGGCAGCCATAGCTA
>BRDA01045265.1:0-12295 GCA_036984385.1 Crenuchus spilurus
GTGTGTGTACAGTGTCAAAGCTGTCTAAGCTGCATGCATTGAAAAAGTATTAATCTGTGTGAGGGAAGGCAGCTGGCTGTATATCTGCTGTAATTTGATAATGGAAGGAAATGGTCCACACTGACAAAGTAGGCTTTATTAGCCCAATAACTCGCTAGCTTCATGGGGTAAAAACTGGAGCTTCATGTGTCTCAGTGATGCTCTAAAAACAATGGTATTTGTTTCAGCCTGATAAGGAAATGTAAATGGGCAGCAGGTGGATGAGTGTTAATTTACAATGCATTTCTCATTGATGACTAGCCTCAGAGCAGTGAAACAACATTCCTTTTATGCTTAGCACATTCGTACTCCAATCACTCTCCTTTGAATCATCAAACAGCAGTGCCAGCTCAAACCCCTCTAATAAAAGGCCAGCGTGTGCACAGGAAAAAGAGATCTCTCTCTTATAATGAATGCGAGTCTCTATAAATGACTGAAGCAGTTGAAGTCTGCCTTAAAAAAAAAAAGTGCACGGTCAGCAGTGTTTCTTCAACTATTTCTTCTCTTTTTTGTCCAAAGTAATGCAGACAACTGTGAAGCACTCTTAAATACGCCACGAGAAGGAACTTCTTGGAGTCTGCAGAGTCCTACAGTGGTGTTTTCTCTCATTTTGTTTGGTTTTGTTTTGTTTCTTTTTGTCCATTTTCCTTTAAATTATCTTTGCTCCTGTGGGCTTTAGCTTTGCTTCGGAGGCATTTTATTTTCATTCGGATACTGACTTTGAAGGTGAAATCGAGCGCTGCTGCTTGCCTGGGCAGCACAGATTGATTTTGTGTTGATGAAAGCTGATTTTTATACATCTCCGTCTGTATCTTACTCTGTTTGCAGGACCGTGTCTTGATTTTGCTGTGTTTTGTGCATCACATGCTTTACCAGCACCTGTCATTAACTTTAGCATCCTGTGTCTGTGGAGTTAACTGACTATTCTCTATAATTTGCCCTGTTTTATTGTTGGCTTGATTTGCTTTGATGTCTGTTCTTCTGACCAATTATGCACACAGTGAAAGAGCGACTACACACACTCAACATTTCCTCCTCCAAACCTTCATACCCAGCTGAGGCTATGCTGCATTTCTGTAATTTGTGTGTGATTTCTTGATTCTCATGCTTTAATTAGTGTAGGATTCCAAAGAGAACCCTGCTGATGGCGAGAATGATCAATTTCAGGCTTCTGTGGGACTCTCCAGGCCTGCTCCGCTCTTCCTTATTGCATATTATGCGCACAGTGGGGCCGCCCAGGCTTTTGAATGCACCCGAGCATTCGCTCCTACCTTCACGAGGCTCAAAAGCCAGAAAGACTTTTATTTATTTATTATTTATTTGCTTTCTGGCACAGTGTTCGTAATTTCTTTTCACTAGCTCTGTGTCGGAGGATAAGTCAGTCTCAGCTCAGGCACGTTTCCAGTAAAAAACGAGCCGTGCTCCGAGATTAGCCTCCACCGCAGTCTATCAGCAGGATGGTGCATTTTCCATGGCTTTCACCTCCATCCGCTATGGCATTGGTCCAACTCTCACCATGGATGCTGATTGCACACGGTTGAGAAGAAGTCAGCTTCCGAACGTGAGATGAACGGCAAGTGAAGACACCAACCAAGACAATGGCACAAACAGAAGAAGGTCAAAGGAAAAGTTAAAGGAATTACATTTACACTATTTTTAGTAGTAGTAATACACTAGTAGTAAATCAGTCAAAGGTATGTTTGTGTTGCCTCTATATTCTTGCACTGCAGTTACAAGTAATAGGAGCTTAATACAAAAATCTCAGATTTAGATAATCTCTGATACTGTTTGACAGCCTTAAAGGCATTTTTTAATAAGACAATGGCATGTAGTGTCAGAAAACGTCACAAACACATCTGCTCTGTGTGCATTTGAACATTTTGTACTGTTCTATTCTATTAATAATGGCTTTAAACATCCACTGTCATGCCTTCAGGTATAATAGGATGCAGCACAACTGTGAGGTATTGGCGAGCCAATGAATAATGTGAGATAAGATTAAAATGATTGCAGGTTTACTGGAAAGCTTGGATCTACGCCACTCTTTTTTTTTTCTTAGCAAAAGCAAGTAATAAAAAGTCAACACCATGCTGCCAACCTTTGAGGAACGCGCTTGTGTATGCCCATCGCCTACAGCTGCTTTCAAATCTGGGACTCAGCACTGCTGCCAAACAGGCAATAAACATACCCACGCAAAAACCCCAGTGCTCGAAAACGACACTCCCATTACAACCATTAAACGGCTATTGACACTACGTAAAACTGACAGATTGGGCAAGCGTCCAAGCGGCCTGATCGCAAAGCAGATGAATGTGGCCCAGAGACTGTGGTTGAACTTGTTGAATCCAACAACCTTATTCCTCTTCCTCTGTATCTTAGGAGCCTGCCTATCTAACCGTGTGCGTCTGTGGCTGATGAAAAATTAAAGAGCTCATATCAAGCCTTTCTTCCTCGCCCTGGCCGGAGAGTACATTTTCATTGTACAGTTCTGCATTTATTCCATCTTTTCATTACCCCATCTCCTTTTCTCATAAGAACGGGTTATTGCTATGGCACAATGATATAGCAAAATGGCTGGGGTGAGTCAGAGGTGTGGCCAGAAAGCCTTGGTGCAGATGAAAGTCTTTGGTATGCTGTTTTAGTGTCCATATAAATGCGCATCAATCCTCTCTGCCTGCAGCTGTTTATTTGCAGAGCCACCACTCCACTAGGCTGGCAGAGGGTCCAAGATGTTGGTTCACTGCTGAGCACTCAAGCAGACCAAGCTGTAGGAGGCCTGTACGAGCAATCACAGGGCAAGAGGCATTTGTATTAGCGAGCAAACGAATGTGAAATGCTGCTCCGTGGCCCGATTCGACGGTGCCTTGCTGCGATAAATTCATCTTGAGCTTCCCTGACCAGTCCATTCAAGCCGAGTTAACAAATTACCACGAGGCTGATTTATTTTTGCGTTCCTCTCAACATTATTTGACTCTCACTTCAGAAATCAATTCTCACTTTTAAATCTCTTTGTTGAGGCAGATGAATTCAGACTTGGACAGTTTGCAGAAAACTCATTATTTCATCCTCAGAAAGACTTAATTACATTGTCGGGGGCACGATTGGGATTTTGTGTGAGCACCAGTGAAGTGGCAGCATTGGAGAGTTTTCCCTTGTGCCTGTGTTTCTGCACAGAAGAAAGCAATGACTCGTGAAGAATTGGGCCTAGACCCTAATGCTGGAATCATCTTTATACACGCAGAATCCAGTGTTCTACATGAGACGAGAGCCCAATGACTCACCTCATATGCTAAATGAACCAGCAAGGGGCGCATTACAAAAGAAAACGAAATAGCCTACATTCATGCGGGAAGCGATTTCACATATGTGTGGATGTTTTTCCCCCTCTCTACCTATTCTTCTAAAAACTGTTTGTGAGCAAATGGAGTATGACAATGGAGGTTCTGCTGGAGGCGCGGATTAAAAGGAAAAAAAAAATGGGAAAAATGTAAAACCCCACACGCACATGGCCCACATCTGCCAAGGTTTTATGAAATACAAGAAAAACAGCAGAAGTAGACCTGAATCAATGCCCTTCCTACCAGTAAACAACGCCGATGGATCATTCTGCATTCAGAGAACCCCAGAATCCACAACACTAAGAAGTCACTGCATAACAAGACCAAGCTTGCTTTGATTGCAATCATAAGCATACGCCATCCAGCATGTGGAATATCAAAGCTACAGTCATTTTAGTCACCGTAAAAAGGAAACATAAAAATATTCAGCACAAGTCATTCTTCACAACTTACACAAGATAACAAAAAGTCAAAGAAAATAGATTTGGAAAATGACAGCAATTAGATCTAAAAGTAGAGCAATTTCCTAGACCTCAGCTAACACTATAACATTGTAAGAATGTTCAGTAACGTTTTTAAAAGGTTGAACATTACAGAAATAATGTTTCTGGAATGTTCTGAAAATGTGTGATGCAATGATGGTTTGCATTGTTTTTGGAACATTTCTCAGAGAACGTTCCCAGTAAGACAAACACTAACATTATGGAAATGTTTGACGTAACATCAGTGAGACATTTCATTGGTTTGCATGCTGTCTCTCTGAATAACCGAGGTTGAATAATTTGTTCAAATTTATATACACCTAAAGTGAGTCTTTGCACTGGTCTTTCTGGTTCTGGCAAGGCCATTGCAATGCTGATGGGAAGAGAAGAGAAGAGTACAAGTAGAATACATTTTTGTAGGTCCAGCACAACAATCAGGCTTTGGTTTCCATATAACATCTATAAAACACACTTGTACCTTTGGAACACAGACTATTCACTGTTGCCTGAGGAGAGAATGTGAAATTGTAGGAGAACAGAAGTCGAAGCACTTTGGTTGAAGCTCTGGGCAGTGTCTCTCTCACTAAAGGTCCAAAAGTGGAATGTATGAGTCATGTTGAATGGAAAGTATAAGGTGGGGAAACCAATCAGAAAGACTGGTAGTGGGGGGTAGTAACTGTATTAGATTCAGACATTTTTCTTTAACCCTCTGGAGTCGGCTGTCCTGCCGGCGGCATATTAACAAAATTCAGCAAAAACACTTATATAACTCAGCGAGATTGTATCCTAGAAACAAAACAAAATACCCTGGAAATCTTAAAGCCTCTACTTTCAAATATACCGTATTTATAACTTACAATTAAAATACTGTATATATTTAGATATTTGTGAGAGGAGCTGAAATAAGACATTTTTGTGAGATCGAGTCAAACAGCTGCGCTTTATCTTCTCACCATATCATCTGATCTGTCATTCATATGATGATGACATGGAAATTACAGACAATCCATTGGTGGATTACTGCTGTGGAATGTGTGGAATGTGAACTGAACAAAGACCTCTCACCTGAGTATTTCACACCTATCTCATGGATATTCAATGTAGGGTTAGTGGCTGAGTGTCACCTCACATTAGTTAAGGTTTAGCAATAAAACCACAAACAATGTCTAAAGGCTGTAATGAGCAGTGTGTAGCCAACACCTCTGTTTATTCAGTTCAGAGCTCAAAAGTCTTGGCTAGAAATGTTTAGAGTGTTTTTTTCACAATATATCAGCAAAAAATAGGTTTTTGGAAAGTCTAAGTTTAGAGCAGATTTAATCAGAATATAGATGTATGACACTCTTACTGTCCTGACACTGTTGTTGCTGAGTTTGTGCTGAACAAAAGCCTGTGTAACACTTTGGGGAAAAAAAAAAATTAGACGGGTGTAATTTGTAAAAAAATAAATAAAGTCAACTACATCAGAGTGTCTGAAATACCTTCAGACTCCAGCGGATTAAAATCTCCATTATTTCATAATTTAATTTATATTCTCTTTAGTTGCAGTGGTTTTTGAGCAATGATTGGTGCATTCCTGCCAAACCCAGGGTGTTCCTAATTGTCTTTAGTAACCTACAGTCTTCATGCTACAGTGCAGACAGTTAATTACAGCACAGTCTAAATATGGAGGTGATGATGTCATGCCTTCCAGAATTCTGAGCTCATCTCTATTAGGGCCATATTTCCAACTGAGGGGGGCATCTGTTCACTGGCCACACTCTTGCTTATGCTGAGCTCTGGGTGTATGGACAGTGTGTGTTTATGTGTGAGTGAGTGAGAGAGAGAGAGAGAGAGAGAGAGAGAGAGAGAGAGAGAGAGAGAGAGAGAGAGAGAGAGAGTTGGAGTCATTGCAGCTCTGCAGACAAACCTAAAGCTTGATCAGAGGCAATTTATTACCTTCATTCTCTGTGCTGCCTGTGTACCACCACAAAGCTGCAGAGGTGAAGAGGAGGAAGATGATGGTGGGTATGGATGAAAGAGAAAGGAAAAGATGTAGTACAGAATGATGTTAGGGACTTGGAAAAGACATGCAGCTCAATGTTGTTATGAAATTCCAAATTGTGAGTACTGCATAATGGAGAATCTTCATTGCATAGCCAGGAAAGATTATATGAAGGGGTCTCTTTTTGCCCCCTGACCACTGACATCTGTCCTGAACCAACCTCCCTCCCTGAGTCTCATTACTGCCTATCGTCAATCGGACCTGGCCAGAACAGGTCGCATCTAATGAGGAGCATGGATCACTCCATCAAACCTCCATGCAATCACAGTGGTTGTAGATGGAGCTCGGTAGTCAGGCAGCCACTTGGGATGCTGGCAGATATCTCCTGCTGTAGTGGTTGCTATGGACACTCGGTAGGGCTGACAGAGGTTGAAAGTGGCGAGCTGCCTCAACATGTCTCGCACCTCATTTTAATCTGCCCATTACAGAGGGACGCACTTCACTGTCACCTAAACAGATTGGCTCAGTTCTCATTAAGGGTTTGCCGTCTTCTCTTGTCCATCTGAGCAAAATGACCAGCATGACAATAAAATAAAGATTAATAGAAAGCTTGATACCAATCAGACTTTGTAGGTCTACAATCTGTTGATGGACATTTTGTAATGGCCATCCTTTCACATTAGTGGACCATGCTTGGCCTACCATATCAGTCACTGTTGAAAATAGCCCAGCATAATAATGCCAAGACAACAGTGGTTCTGTGGTCAGATAGTGACAAATGATGGATTTGTTAGAGAGTGGCTGATAATGTGCATTGCACAAGGCAACAGATGGGCTGTAACTGTGTACTTGTTAGATCTCAATGAGGTAGGTGAACCTCATAGTGGCAACAAACTGGACGTACAAAATACAGTGGTAACCCTACTTATGAGTTTAATCCGTGCAGGAGCCGAGCTCATTAGCTGGTTAGCTCGTTAGCTGGTTTGCTCGTTAGCTGGATGCATTTTCCCCATAAGAATACATGTAAAACTGATTAATCCGTGTCAGCCGGCCAATATACAGTATACTTTAATATGCTAAATAATGTGTTTATATGGGTTTTTAAAACATAAACGTGACGACGACGACGCTCGTGTAGGCTGGTGGCTAAGGAGGACAGGAGGACGGGCGTACGTGTATGGCATGGTTACACTTATCATATGAAAAGTAAAAGTAAAATGTATCTAACTTTCTTGTTCACTACCTTTTGCTGTCTTTGTGTCACTTTCACTAGCACTTTCACTTTCACTGGACAGTGGTCAAAGGTAATGACTGACCTCTTCTTCTATGGTAGCATCTAAAAGATGCTATGACCACAGCGCCCTTAGCGGTTTGGCATAGTTGAACAAATTTAGGCTACTCGGTACTTGGAATTTTACTCGTTACCTGGAACAAAAATATTCTGTGATCTCGACTCGTTACCTGGAATACTCGTTAGTAGGGATGCTCGTAAGTAGGGTTACCACTGTACATAATATTCACATTCATTCACACTGTGGGTACCTATTTATTATTGTTTACTAATGATGATAGAGTTGAGTCTGAGTCTGCTGATAAATGTACTGATTATTAATAGATTTTACTTACGTCCTTAATTGTGCGCTGTATCATTTGCACAAAAAAACTCAAATAATGTTATTTGCTACAAAAAGTCCAAGTAAATGGAGGAAACTTCGATCTCTAGCACTAACTGTAAGAGAGGCACTGGAAAAAAAAAATCTGGGGGCAGGTGATGTTTGTAATAGATCAAAAGAATCCCAAGCTTATGAATTTCAAAGGATCAGTGGTACCATATTCGATTTTGTAGGCTACTTTGCTCCTGAACACACTGAACCAAAGCCAGTTTTTAATGTATAAACTTTTTTATATTTTCACAGATCATTGCCCAAAGGCTTAAATTTACCTTTATCTCACATGTTCACTGAGAAGCCAATCAAACAGCAAAAACAACTAATGCAATCTGAGGCTTGTATCAATATGCATAATCTTTATATTTATGTCAACATGTAAAATATGGTGTGTTTATATTATGATTTACATACATTAACTACCAACACCTATTTATTTGAGGTCTTTTCCCTTTCAAATGTGAAAATGTGTTCTGTAAAGTTGTCTTAATTACATTAAACTCTATTACTGAGAGATGGATGGGCAGGAAAACAGGGTTGTGGGTTGTGAGTGAACAGATCTATCATCTCCCAGTGCAAGGTACCTAACCCACAACTGCGCCTTGGGTGCTGCGGCTAACATGGCTGTCGTGTGATCACTGTCCCATTGTGTATGCATGTTCTGCTCACTAGTGTGTACTGTATATGCTCACTGATCAGTGTGGAGAAGTGGATAAATAAAAGTCCCACTTCTTATTCTTGTGCTGCGTTTTTCCTGACAGCTTGATCAATTGAAGTCTGGGCACAGATTTCTGTAAATCTGTTTTGAGGCAACATTGGGCTGCAATATATAATCTATATCATAATATTGGCCTTTGTAATATTTGTTATACCCCCACTATGGCACCCAAGTCAATACAAGTACTAATATTGCCCTGTATTTCATAAAAAGAGTAATGTTTGATTCATTGTTGCTGTTGTGGTATTTTAATGGTAATATCTGACACACTGTAGCTGCTGGGACTCCAACACTCCCCTGGCAGAGAGCTAAGAAGAAAAACCAAACAGCCAAGAACCCATCAATCACTACGTTACTTGGGCTTAATTCTTAAAAATTACAAAAATTAGTCTGTTCCCAAAAAATGAAACTGTCCTGTGCTCTGTTCTAAATCCTGACTTTAATGACTTACACCTGGACTAAGTAAGCCAACAATGTCAAGGAGAGTAGAAAAGCTAGACTGCACTGCTGTAATGGACCTTCATTTTTGGCTTCCAAAGCAAACAAAAAGAAGGTGCAGCCAATTTAGCCCACAGCTCCACTGTCTGTTTCGCCTGATTTCTGCTCAATCGACTGTCCACCATTCAGGCTGGAGGAGAGGCTCTCACAGAGTGGCTAATGTAAAGTGCCCTATGTGTTAAATTAAATCTACAGAACGGAGAAGGGGGAGATAGGGAGAGATCATAATGAATATGTCCCAACATTCATTCCAGACACAAAGCCACTTTCTGCAGCTGGGATGAAGCTCTGATAATTCTACTGCACTCTCAGGAGCACAGAGTAATGTAGTCTGAACTGTGACAGAGGTATATTTCATCCAGTAGCTGCCACAATATGTCTTTACTCCATTCCACATACAGTGTCTTCCTCAGCCATGATGATGACTGCGACTGAGAGCATTGTCTGGCAATGATCCACAGGTCTAATGCCATTCCAAAAGTTCTGTTTGCACCTTCTGCAAAACACAACTGCACTAACACTGAGTATCCTGTCTGTTTGTTCAGTCCAAGGTGTGTCAGCTATATATTTGCTGTAATGATCACCTTGAATTAACAGGACAATGTTGGTCTAGAAATCAGCATTACCCAAATTATCCAAGTTATACCTGGACATTATGCTGTTGATTCAATATACATTTCAATGGTGATGGTAGTTTTGGACATGGCATTGAGAATTATTCAGCCAGCTAGCTAACATAAACTAAGACTACTGTCATGCCCCCCATGGCCATCATGGTTGTGTTTTCGTTCCCCATGTGCTGTCTCTGTCCATTGCCATGTGCTCTTTGTTTGTCATGTCACTATGTCCCTGCCCTCATCACCTCATCTTATCAGGTTAATGTACAGCACCTGTCTCGTCTGATCACACAGCCCTGCTTGTTCATTCCCCCTTTTGTTTATGTTTGTTATTTAAGCTTCCTTAAATAAGTGATCATCAGTCATTGAATGTAGTTAATGTTGTGAATGTTGTTGTATATAGGAAATGTTCATTAAGGTTAATAATTGATAATGAGTGTTCCTGTATGTTGGTATAAATTTGTAATAAATGTGTTTCATAGTGCATGTTCTCTATACAGCTACAGCTTCATATTTGTTTTGTTTTGTTTTGTTAGTCATAGGGTTTTGATTAGTTGAATTTTCATAAAATATAGTTTTTGGATGGATCCCACCTCTGCCTCCAATGCAAGAGGTGTAGCATCATTATTTTCTGATTTTGGAAACTGTACTACACAGAGATTATCCAGAAATTTTGGAAAACAGAGTATCTCCAAGTGCATCAAAAAAAAAAAAAAAAAAAAATACTGTTTGAACAGTATTTCACTCACATTCATATTCTAATATATTTTATGAGCTACAAACCATATTGTCAACAGTAAAAAAAAGGCTAAAACATCACTTCACATTAATATAAAATATGACAATTTAAGTTTTTTTCAATTTTATTGAATTAGTAAACAAACTGATCATTGTCGTCAATATTATTACTATTATTATTATTTACACTACACTCTTAGACAATGGGGTTCTTAAAAGCACCGGTTCTATATAAAACCATGAACACATTAAGTTTGGTAGTTTATGATTTGGTTAGTTTTTTGTTGTCCAATGTGTTCTGGTTCAATATGGACTAAATACAACAGCATCAATAATAATAATAATAATAATAATAATAATAATAATAATAATAATAATAATAATAATTTGTTAATATTTTTAAAGAATGTTCTATTAAATTGATGAGGAATGTGCTGTAAATTGTTCTATACAGACACCTTTTGAAAATGGTGAAAAGGGTTTTTGCGGCTATATATAATCATTATCAAAAAGGTTCTGTATAGAACCATCTACATCACATCCCTCATCAATCTGAAGAACCCGTTCAACATGGAAAGAACCCACTTTTTTGAGTGTTCATGGTTCTATATAGAACCATTCACTTTACTAAAGAACCATTGAAGGACCATCCTTTTTAAGAGTGCACCATCATAAAGGTTCTATATAGAACCCTTTTTGCAGGGTTCAATATATATTGCTCTTTTAAAAGGGTTCTGTATAGTATCAAGAACAATTCTACTTTTGATATGAGCCAAAGGACTCTTTTTTGGTTCTATACAGAAGTATTTTTGGTAAGACTGTAGTTTATGACTACAGCAGAATATTATCGGTGTTTGAATGTGTTTGTTTAACAAATCACTTGTGCTGACTTTTATGACGTGAAAGGCACAGACTAACTATTGTGTAAGCAGAATGTACAAGTGGCTCAGGAAGGAGTAAGAGATACACAATGATGACATCAAATGGCACCGTCTGATAAAAATAATGTTCCAGCAACCAATAATGGGATTTTGATTGAGGAATCTGTCTTACTGTATGAAATGACATTTGCCCATATAACACACAAACACACACACATAAACATGCCTGAACCCTTATTGTAAGAGACAGAAATGGCCCTCAAATAAATCAAGCAATTCAGGCATTTTACAGGACGATGTCTGTACATGATTAATGCCTTAGTGCTGCTCTTTATCCTGTGAAGAACAAAGTGTTTTTTTTTCTTTTTTTTTTATTGGAGGGCTGAAGAGTCACCATAAAAGCCTGTTACTGTTCACAAATGTCTTCAGAGGCCAAATGTCGAGCAGAAATCAGATTTGCACTCAGCCCCGTGCCTCTGCCCATGACCTGCTGCAAAGGACAATGGGAATTGTTCACAGGGAGGTCTTGTGTAACATTACTACATACTTACTGTGTGTGTGTGTGTGTGTGTGTGTGTGTGTTCTTGTTTTTTAAAGACCAGCTATCCTTATAATTATGGGAACACAGGTAAAAGTGGGGGCATGTGCTGGGCCTCATAAGAAAATATGATGTTTTCACAATTTTTGGGTAAAAACTAGGAATGAGCGAGTACACCACTATCTGTATATGCTCAACCATCTAAATTATCTGTATCCATATCTGTACTCAGAGTGGGCGGGGCCTAAGCCTGAATTGGGAGTGGTTTAATCATAAGTGGGTGGGGCTTAAATCAGTACATTATTTTAAGTCTGAAATTGATAAGGATTGATCAGAAGTTGCTACATGTATTGGTTATTGAAAACTATTTACATATATTTATTTAAACTATTTATTATATCACCAGCCACACTAATAAAAAAAACCCGACAGTGGAGGCAGCGACCGAAGTGACACAAGCCGTTTTCAGTTCTGTGTTGTCAAATGCACCGCATACATTACAAAACCAGTTCACCAAGTAACTTTAAATGTCATACAGACCAAAATAGAGGCGAACTGAAGAAAACCTGAGTACTGAACAGAGCAGTGAGCAAAGCACAGAGAGATCAGTCAGTTTAGGTTTAGGTTTAGATGTAAATCTGTCTTTTGGTTACTGAGATTAAGTTTAAGGTTAGGTTTAGGTGTAAATCTGTCTTTTGGTTATTGAGGTAAAGGTTAAGTTTAGGTTTAGGTGTAAATCTGTCTTTTGGTTACTGAGGTTAAGTTTAAGGTTAGGTTTAGGTGTAAATCTGTCTTTTG
>BRDA01045271.1:5906-30893 GCA_036984385.1 Crenuchus spilurus
CATTCTCTTATAGCTATTTGAACTCATAACGTTACACAAAACACTATGACATTAGTAAAAGTTTTTGTCGTAACTACAAATTAAATATATATATATATATATGTGTGTGTACATGTCTAATTACTGTGTGTATATATATATATATATAAATTAAACATCAATGCTGTTTTTGAAAATGATTACAGTATCACAAAACACATTGCAATACTCAAGTTTATCAATATTCTCTTACACCTCTAATGTGTTCCAAGCCTCAGAGCTGTTTAAAGCTACAGGGTTATTTAGAGGAGCATGAGGAGGAGAGGCTTTCTTCTTTTGTATAAAGTCACAGAGAGAATGGAGAATCATACGCTACGTTTCCTTCTTCCTCTCAAGCTGCCCGCCTGTGTATGGGAAAAGTCGGATTGGCTAAGGGCAAATGTCGCTAACACTCTGATCTCACGCTGACAGTCAGAGCTCTGTTGCTACAGCCACTGAACACACAGTCATACTTCCAATAAGTAACAGTATTTTATGACATTTATGACTGATAATGAAAATATATTAGCAATATTTAACATACAGTACTACATCCATCCATCACACATACACATTGCACACTGTTGTCACCCAAGTGCATTGCTTAAAATGTTGTTCATAAGTTTAGATTTTCTTCTAAATGTCCCATATATCATTAGAATACATACAAATATACCAAAGTACAGTAAAGAGTAAGAATGTCTATGAAACTAGCAAGCACACAAGCACACTTTATTATTAACATAATATTAACAAATTGAAGCAAATGAAGTTAACCTCTAATGTCATAATATATGAACATATTGAAAAAAAATGTGCAATATAAAATGTTGCGTTGGGCCCCAAGTGGCTCAGCAGGTTAAGACGCTGACACTATGACCAGAGGATCGTGAGTCTGAATCCCAGTCATGCTGTTTGCCGTCAACAGGCAGGGCCCAAGAGGGAAAATATTGTCCGTGCTCTCTCTGGGCGGGTAGATGGTGCTCTCTCTCTCTATAACTGTCACATTGCAATGTCCGCTGGCTCAGGTGTCTACTTTCCTCTGAGTGCGTTAGGCTCCCCAGTGACAATGCATCAACGGTAGTTCGAAAAGAGGCGGCTGGCATCACACGCCACGGAGGAGGCTTGTGCTTGACTTTACTCTCCTAGAGTCAGGGACATTGCAAAGTGATGGGGAGAGCCCCCTAGTGGAAGGTATGGGTTAATTGGCAACTACTACTATATAAGGGAAGGGGATAAAAATTGGCAAAAATTACAAAAAAAGTGTTATTTTGTCTTTTTCCAAAATGTTACATTTTAAGCAGATGAATATTGACCACTGCAGATTCTGATACACATTTATAAAATTCAGAAACTGGGACCAAATCCATCCATCTTTTTCACCACTTAATCCAGTTCAGGGTCATGGTGACTCCCACTTCCCCACAATGGGCAGTTCACTACAGTATTTTAACGATAGTCAGGATAGGGCACCAATCCATCACTGGGCACACACACCCAGACATACACACACACACACACCAGGACAATTTAGAGTAACCAGTTCATCTGACCTCTGTGTTTTCGATTGAGGGAAGAAAACCAGAGATCCCAAGAGGAAACTCAGGCACAAATGGGGAGAACATGGAAACTCCATCCAAAATGGGGTGGGGTCAACCCAAAGACCCCAGCACTGAGAGGTGAGTATGCTACTTATATGATTGTAATTTCATTATGGATTTCCAATATCCCACCCCCATCACTGTACTCTTCCCTGGAAGATACAGAATGTAAATAAGAACTATAGACATAGATGGCCTTTAAATGGTTCGTTCTCTCTCTCTCTCTCTCTCTCTCTCTCTCTCTCTCTCTCTCTCTCTCTCCACACAGAGCTGTGTCTCTCCAAACATTTGCTTTGACCTCTTTTATCTGACTGCATCTGCTCAGAGGACACATACATTTGTCTTATGACAGTGAGAAACATAAACAATAAGGCTGTTTCTGTATTCCCGATACATCACTGCCAAGTCTAATGCCTAACCACCAATGGATGCCAGCTGACTCCAAATTTCCAAATTGCATCTTTACATGAGCATCAACAGCTTGCTATGAATATTCAAACATATTGAATGTACACAGTGGGAGATGTTTCATCCTCAGCTAACTAAACAACAGTTCAATTGTTGCATGATATATGATTTAAAGGCTGATTGCCAATCTCAAAAATGTGAAAATGATAAAATGTATCCTTATTGATTCTGGCAGGCTCTTCTTTGCTCTGTGTGAGAGGGCTTGGAGAGGTGAGATTTTAAATGCTGAACTATACAAATGAGACAGAAGTAAACTTAACATAGAATTAAGTGACAACATTGTTCTAAACAAAACACAAGTACGCTGTAGGAGGAAGCACTACAGCATTGTTGATGATGGTTATTCACATTCCAGTGCACTTAATATCCCTGCTGAAAAAGACTTACAAAAAGGAAAAACTATTGGTTTCAAGCAATCAAGTAATGGGACTTTAATGTGAATTGGCTTAATGGTTACCATAAGAGACCACTTGCTTCTTGTAGAACATCTTTAGATTCCATTAGAAAATCATTAGGTGCATCTAAAGTCAGTCACAAGGCATTCATTAAACAATCATTCTTTACATTTTGATGTCCATCAGAAAACTACTAACTACCCTTACTAACATGTAAACACCATTACACAACCAACAGAAATATTTACAGAAAAAGAGGCTCAGGATTCTTTCAGTGTTGCAGATTCTTGATTATGGGATTTAGGAAATTAAGGAATTTGCATTAGATTTAGGAAATAGCAAATCACGTTTCATTACATTTCCAGTATTTTCCAAATTATTGTTTTGACTTTTACCCAAATTGTCATGTCATGTCACATGTGGTAGACTGCACAGACAAGTCACTTCTCTCCAATGCCCTCTGTCTCTCATTACTTGTAGCATGCTAGCACCTGATAATCAAAGCCATGTATTATGTGATCCATCCAGGTTATTCTTCAAACTCCCTACACAAGTCACGTCATCATCTTCATCCATGAGCAACTTCCTGATGCACTTGTTCTCAAAAGCCTGAATACGTCTTTCTTCCTCTTTCTTCAGTGTCCAGGCTTCACATCCATATGTAGCTACTGGCCAGACCAAGGCTTTCATCAGTCTTAGTTTGGTGTTGGTGCTAATTGACTTGCTTTTCCACATCTTCGTCAATTTGACCATCACCAACATGCCCGTGGCTATTCTTGTCTTCACTTCACTGGCACAGTCTGCAGCTTTTGTTACTCTGCATCCCAAATACATGAAAGAGTCCAAACGTCTTCCTTCCACTGTGATCTTCAGTATATCTTCAGTGATCGTCATCGCTTTTGTTTTAGCTGCATTGATCTGCGTGTTAAATTCCTTCTCAGTGTGACCCACCAGCTCCTGTAGTTCTTATTTTGATGTGGCCAAAAAGATGATATCATTGGCATATCTGAAATTATTAATAGTCCTTCCACCAATCCTGAATCCTCACATTAATCCTAGTAGTGCTTTCCTCATCACTTGTTCTAAGATGTTGAACAGACATGGTGAGAGGTTGAGTGGTGATGCTGAACCATGCTGACATGTGATGCTGACAAATTTCTCAGTAGCTGGACCAATGTTTTATTTATTGATATACACATAAATTACATAAATGCAGTGGGGTTTTTCCAGTGTAACAGTTGTAGTAGTAAATTAATATATTGTGTCACAAGCAATGGTTACAAATTGGCCTACTAAGCTTGTCAACTCTTAACCAATCAAATTCACTGATTAATCATGGACACATACAAACCTATTTATAGGTAGGCTTGGCATGCGATGGACAGCAACTGCAAGTGAAATGTTTTTATTTTTTTTGCATGTGTGTAGTGTAAATACTTTTTTGATGTTTGGTTTTATAATTATTGTTTACATAACAATACTTTTGTGGCTTAATAATGAAGAAATGTGTAAATCGGTGGTTCAGTTTTCGACTGGCCAAGTCTGTTTGACACAGACACGAGGGCGGAGTCAACTAAGTGCTACTTAGGGACTCGTTCGTAAGTTTGGAAGATAAGAAGGCTTTTGGGAAACAGTTGGAAAAATTGCGTTCTTAAAATTACGTCGTTCTTAAAGTTGTTCGTAAATTGCTAAGTTCAATCGCTTTCGGGAAACGCACCCCTGTGTGATAAGTATACATCTTTTCATGTTTTTGCTCACTATTTAGTTCTGAAAGGCTGGGCCACTGAGCAAGTTATTATGTGTAGATGTACAAGTGGAGGCAAACTCATTTATTCCAACCTACTGTTCCATCAGTGGGTGAACATTTCATTTTCTATTGTTTACATTTTTGTTATCTGGGGAGAGAAAGTTCTTCCTAGTCAGTTTTTTTATTACCTTTTACACCTTTAAGGAAGGTATACATTCTTAATTAAGAAAGAGCTCAAGGATATGCTGCCCTGCACTAAAAGTTATGAATGCAGAGAAAAACAGTGATACAGAAAAAGTTTAAAGTCAACCTTAAAGAACCTTTTTTTCTGGTTAGATCATGTCTTAGGTCATATTAAGCATGGTTCATCATATATTATTGAAAATTCCTGTTTTCTCATAATCTCAGCTCAAATCTCATTCTCTGATGTAAACGATCAACATTAAAAGCTGTATTTAGAATATCTAATTCACGTGTGTTTACTTTAAACGTAATATTGAGGCTAGAGCTAAATTGTATTTCTGGTACATGTGTGTATACAAAATAAATGAACTTTATAAATGGATGTGCTGAAGTGAAATGTAATTTATTCTGAGTTGCAGAGTCACAGCATGGTGCCTTGCATTCCTCTACCCTTCAGCCTTTTCTTTACAACTAACGGGAGACTGGAAAATGTTTGATGCACCTGAGATGGCAGTACTGTGGAAAATGAGGACACTGGGGAAAATATGCTTAGTCATCTAACCTCCCAACCTGTCATCACCACAGACTGAAGCTACTTAAGAGTAAATGTAAAATCACTGACAATAATACACGTTCCACACTGAGAAAGCAAAAAAATGAGACAAAGAGAGATTAACAATTATGAATCATTCTTATTATCTTTTCATAGACAATCACATCTTTATGTATTTATTTCAATTCACAAATCTAATTAGCAAATGAGTCTATTGGTTGCTGTCTTAATGCTTTCGTTAGAAGAGTGTTCAGTATTATTCTCTAATCTTACAGCTACCTGCAGTCATTCTGGTTTGACAGATTAGCTAAATAAGCAGCATATACTGTCATGCATCTTATCAGATTCAAATTCCTACTCCTTTCTTAGCTCTTAGTTAGCACCACATTAAAACCACACTGTTTATCTCCACTGAGCATACAGGTGCAATTTGTAGTTCTACAATTACAGACTGTTGTCCATCAGTTTCTCTGTATATTGTTTAAGTCTCCTTTCATCTGTTCTTCACTGATCAGGACCCCTCAGGACCTGCACACAGCAGATATTATTTGGGTGGCGGATCATTCTCAGCACTACAGTGAGACTGATATGGTGGAGGTGTGTTATAGGAGTTGGAATATTCTTCTGGACCATAAATATTCATCTTACAGGATCCTGTGGGCAGTGTATTGAGACCACCAATAAAAGGGGACCAACACAAACTGTGCAGCAACAGATGAGCTACTGTCTCTGACTTTACATCTCATAACACTGCAACACTCCACCACCTCCTCTGTGGGGGTCCTGACCATTGAAGAACAGGGTGAAAGGAGGCTGCAGAGATGGACTACAGTGGGTCATTGTAGAACTACAAAGTGCATCTATAAGATAAGTGAAGTTGATCAAATAAACCACGTAGAATGAGGCTACAATGAAGCTGATCTATCATATAATGTTGCTGTCTAAAGTTTTGAGTTTTTTTCTTAATCTTTTTTAATTAAAAAATGTGTATTTCATAATAAATTGATCAATAAAAACTGTTCAAAATTATGCAGAACAAAGTATGAATATGCATCCTCATCAATATCCAATTTTAGAGCTATGAGCTTAAAAGCAACAGTAAGTTATACATTTGGTTTCAACTATGCAAAAGTATCCAAAACGGGAAAAATAATACAACTAAAATTCCAAACTCAATCCTTTTTCTGGTCTACTGGCACCATCCTCAAAGCAAAATCTTTCTTTCTGATTCTCAGTGCTTAGAGTGGGCTCAGATTGGCTTGGCGTTTGCCTACTAATCCCATGTACACTATGCTTTGTCTGAGTAGTGGGATTGGACATTTGATGGCCTTGAAGAACTTGTAAGTCTCTGAGTGTTTAATAACACACGTAATCACACTGTCACATGCTCACTAATGGAGTCTCTTCCATGCCTTTGACCAATCTGCTTATGATCACTTGATGTGCCAGTCTATAGCCAGTGAAACACATGCACAAAACCCATTAATTTGTGTCTCATCATCTCGCCTGGCCTACATACAGCAAGATGAAACGTTGTAGCTCTCTAGCGTGAAAGGAAGCAGTCAGCAGAGCTGCGTTCACTGCTGTGTGACTCCCTGAGCAGGGAGAGGGGAAGGAGGGGAAATATGGAAGACGGAAAGGAGTGAAAGAGCGTGAGAGAGAGGAAGAAGGAAAGAAAGATGTTTTTGTGGGCCTGTTGCCGTCTGAGGTGTTTATCATTGCCTTTTGAAGCTTTAAGACTACTGAAGGCATCAATGTCAACATGCTTACCTCAGCCCTGTTCCTTGCTTGTCAGAGCCTCTTAAACACTGCTTGTAACAGAGATAAGTATCCCCTTTGAGTTGCCTGGGAGATTTATTTTTATTATTCTTTTCTTTTTTTCTCTCTCATGCAAGACTCTTCTAACTCTCTTGTGCCATGCTCGTGTGGGGTGGTAAGGACTCTCGGGTTGCAATCACTTCGCATTCTTTTCAGCGATTCCCTGGCACGCATGGAGGAGGAAAGAGGGAAGTTGGGGATGAGAGAAGTGCACCGTGGATGCTGTCACCATGACAACAGACATCACTTCACACAGGAGCAGCACTTGGAATGGATGTGGGCTCGAGCGACGCAGCGGAAGGTTAGTGCGAGACTGCCAATGAGCCGCATGCCAAACCCTCACTCACCCATGTCATCAGCTCAAGGCCTTTAATTAATGAGAGGCCACCTACATGTCAGGGTGCTTTAGAGCACTTTTTAGAAACAAACGATTAGGCCTTAGGCAGGTTAGCATGCAGCCTAATAAATTCAACAAAAACAATGAAAGGGAAAAAAAATAACAACAACCGTCATATATAGACAAACGACAGCAAATTAACGTAATGGTTATGTGTTATAATAATCCAAATAGTGCCGACGGCCAGTGTAAGAACTGGCTCAGTGCACACAAATGACTTTTAGGCCAAAGGAAGCCTGAAATGTCACTGACTCCAGCATATGTTCATTTACACGTTAAGAGATCTGTTTCAATTTCGAAGGCTACAGAGCGTCACAAGCATTATTTCACGCAGCAGTGACAACCCAGCACGCAGACGAGAAACAGTAGCGCAGAATAACCTGATATTTTTCCTCTGTTCGGCTTATTTAGCACAGAGAGCGTGCTTCCATGTTTAAGCATCATTCTTCATGTTCATGCTCAGTTTTGTCAGAAACCTACCAGCATACAGACATTACTGGAGACTTTTGAGTTCTTATTGATCTCAGTGGCTAGTGCTGTCCATTGATCCAGTCCAGTGTAGCAGTCCTAGCCTTCAAGCAAACTAGCACATCAGCTACCGAGAAGCCACAGCAATCTTGTCTGGCTCAGACGAAAGCTACTTTTCACGAAACAAATAAGCATTTATGATCAATATTTTACTCCAAACTCTCAAATAATGTATTTTAGAATAAAATCCTTATCTCAGGACCAGGTAACGAGCCAAGTATTCTTTAATGAGCACTTCCTGTATACACTCACAAGGAAAAATGCCATCGAAGCCCAGTCAAGAGCAAAAGACCCTTGATCAGCCCTTATAATGGCTCTGCTTGCTCCAGTCGACTGTTTGGTAAATGTTCAAACAGGCAAAACAATTTTACTCTCTCTCTCCTGCTCATTACTGTAAGAAATGTGAAGGTCTTGATCCAAGGGAATTGATGAAGGACTCGGGAGGAGGCTCTGAAAAGCAACAAAGGCCGCTTTAGTTTCACAAGTCGAATGCATTTGCATAGCTTAGAAGTCAAGCGACTGAAGCGACTCATGAAAAGATACCCAAGAAGTTGCTCTGACTTCAATGGTAACCCATGGAGAGAAAAAAAGGAATGGTGAGAACTTACAGTACTTTCTTCTGCACAGGCTCCTAAGAACTGGAAGATGCTATCATCTTCAAATAATGTTACGCAATGCAAAGTACAGTGATTCTCCCTAGACATAATTATCATGGATCCATCCCAGAGTAAGCTTCCTCCTATGGAGTTGTGTGTCATCACAATCAGAATTAAGTGAATTTTTCATTTTATTTTAGTGAAAGATTCACAGGACACAAATGAACTTTTGTTACAGCTATGTTACAACATTTATAATAAGTCCTGCAATTCTTGCACATTAAAAAAACACCCCCACAGGATTAATATTTCAAACGCCGGAAAAAGTGCCATGTTTGTAAAAGGAAACATCCTTTCTACCACCTCTCTATTTCTCTCTCTCTCTCTCTCTATTTCTCTCTCTCTCTCTCTCTCTCTCTCTCTCTCTCTCTCTTCTTTACTAAACTATAACTGCATACATGGTCATATCAGAATATTATGATTATTAACCATGCATCTGCTTCTCAGGCACCAATCAATGGTGATCCCTGACAGCTGTTGCTCCTGTGTTCAATATGGAGGTTAACTGGTCCACTATGGTGCAATAATTGTTCTGTACCACTCACCAGAGTCATTGTTCTCCTCTGACATCAATGGCCCATTGGGCACCACTGTTATGCCATTGGGAAACACTCAGATTAGCTCTAGAACATCCCATGAAGTAGCAGTTTCTAAAATGTTATCGCCATTCGCCTGGTACCGTATTATCATGCTCTTTTGGACATCAGTAAGATCAACTCATGACAATTATTTTACACTCTGCTACAACTGACTGGTATGCTCACTTATTTATATTTGCAGCAAACCCTGTTAAATAGCATCTGTGACATCACAGGCCGAGTTCATAATGTTCTGATATGACTGAATATTTTTCATCACTGTTTTCGTATGTGGGTCATTTTTTTAGCAAATGTCATGTACAGGGCTAGATAGAGCTTGGTAAGTAAAGTTTATTTTCAAAATGTATAAAGTCATTGGGCCTCATTGACCAACATCATTACTTTTTCTTCATTTTCATGTTCTTAAATATTGTTGAAATTTCTTCTTAAGACTATCTAAAGAGGCCTATTGTGATTGGAGTTAATAATAGATTAATGTTTGTAAAGAGATGATTGTTGCTAAAAGGATTTTGTTTATATAGCATCTGCAGGTAAAACATTCTACCATGTACTGTTATCATATAACCTTGCCAAATTGAAAACAGGTGGAACATGTAACATATCAACTATGATATAATGCCATCTCCAGTGTTGGATATATCAACATAATGAATGCAGCTGCTGAATGAAATGTGGCAGCAACATGTCTTCATGTGGCCCAGTTTTCCTATCTCCTGTAGGACATCATGGATAGCCGATACCCCATAAATTATGTGCTTAGTTTCACTCTGCCAAACACTTCCAGTAGGAGAGTACACCAAAGCCTTAATTACAGCACACTGATTGGGTTTGTATGGTAATGTTTTGATATTTGGCAATATTTCACATGTTGCATGAAAAGAATTATGTGTTTAAAATCTAGGCATCAACCTTTGTTTTGCCCCATTATTTTCTAGTCCTTACATAGATTCTGAGTATTGTCAATCATCCCATCTTTGCTGAATGTATAAATAAGTGAACACACCAGTCAGTTGTAGCAGAGTGCAAAACAATCATCATGGACAAAAGATGTGATTTGGCTGATGTCCAAAATGGCATGATAATAGGGTACCATTCAAAGGGTGGCAGCTTCATGGAAGAGGATAACTTTGAGAGATGTTCTCTAGCTGCTGTAGTGAAGGTGTATTGAGAATTGACTTTTTGTGCATTGAGTTCCTCCCAACAGTATAACAGTGGTGCCTCACTCTTATTTCTCTGTGAGTGGTACATAGCAATCAATGGACCACAGTAGACCAGTTAACCTCTGTAATGAACACAGGAGCAACAAGGAAAGTCAGGGATCACCATTGAGTGAACACTCCAAGTCAAGGGAAGATTTGACATGTGCATATCATATCATGCTGAACATGCTGTCACTAAGTTACCACATGTATTATATATAGCAGACTGATTCAAATCAGTTATACAGAGCCTGTAAACAACCAGTGCATAGTAAGGGCATAAACTACATGAAATCAAGTATTTGCCAAATGCCATAATGATGCCATTATCTTACTGTATTCATATTTCACATTTTACCAAATGGCAAATGTTTCCTTCTGTTTGCAATTCAATAAACTGTTGTTAAATCAACTGTAATTTTTGCATTGATTGTCCTATTTGCTGGTGCATTATGCCCATCTCAGCTTCTTTTGCAAACATCTACAAAACTAAAGGATTATATACTAGCTCCAAACAATGAGAATATCATGAACAAAAAGTTAATTTGTGTTCATAATTTAATATATTAATTTAATATTTTATATTCATTATGGGTAAAGTGACAGAAAAAGGTCTTGAATCATCACTGGGGCAGTACCATCCCTGCCACTGAGGTGAAACCCCAAAATATATTTAGTTAAAAGACATAAATGTAGCAGATATGTATATATTTAATGTATTATACTATGTTATATTGACGCTATTCACCCTTTCCTGTTTAAAAAATGATGCTATGGAAATTCACAGATCTGTTCTATTCTTCTAGACAACAGTATGTAAGGAACCATTATGGTACTCAACTGGACAATAAGGGCCTTATACCTTTAAGGATATACAGTTTTTACCTTGTTTGTGTCTTGTTGGATCCATTTGCAAGTGTGTAGCTAGTAAACAGATTAGCCAACATATAAGCTTCTCACTTTTGTTTACTTAGCTACCTAATGAAAATATGAAGCTAGCAGAGCCTCAATATGAACACAATACTCTAATATTAACCTGAACTAATCTCTTTTCAACATTTTCTCATTCTCTGCAACCATCCCAGAAAGCTTTACAGGGCATTACCTCACTCAGCAGGGTGCAGACGGTACAGTGTAACTCACATTTGACTGGATATGCACGTCTTGTGCATGCCAAATTTGGATGGAGGATGTCCTTCAGAAGTACTAGTCTCTTCATAGTGTAATGTATTGTGAATCTGAAGACTTATTTAATAACCTGTTTCGTTCAAAACAGATGCAAAAGTGTGGACTCAATAGCCTATAACCATGCATTGTGAACATAATGAATGGATGACTGTTGGTTGGCATTTCATCAACTGACATAGGATATATAGGTGATAATTTCCACCCATCTGATGCTCCATCTTCCTTAAGAGAAGCAGACACCAGCTGTGAGTCATTTGTGTACTTTAACCATCTTGTTGAAGTGTCTAACTTTTTTAGCTTTTGAAAACAAGAAAAACAGGAAAAATCTATTCAACACTGTTTCATGTTTACACTGTTTTGCTTAAAAATAATTTAAAAACACATCCTGAATTTCCTGTCACAGCTCTAATAATTACACCATATATTGAAGCTGCTCTTTTATACAAGTCACAGGCATCAGTGTTGTGGTAGGAAACGTAGGCAATTCACCAGCAATTTAATCTCTATAGAGTCTTTCAGATTCTGTATTAAGTATTCTTCAGCTATTTTCTAGCAACTGATGTCTAATAAAATCATGTTTTAAACATTGTATGTAAGGGATGTAACAATCTATCAATCTGTATTGACCATATAGTAAATGATCCAATACATTATTGTGGTGAATAAACATTGATGTATGCCTGTTTTTCATACCTGTTACATCATGATTTTTTTACTCAGTATGACTGTTTACTAATAAGTGTGTGCGAGTACATGTAATAGACTATATGGAATTTTATTAATCATTTCATACTGACTGCAGACCCCAATATCAATGTGAACTTAATTGAATTATGGCATATTTTGAGGTATCGAACATCATCAGATTGACTTTTACATTGGCTTGCATTGAATTTTCAGTAGATGCCTTCTTGCTGTTTCAAGTGAACTGGTAATAATCCCAATGGTCCAGATCTAACATGTTATTTTCAGTGACTGGTCAGCTATACATGTGTTTATGTTCTGCAGATGGTTCATGTTACGCAATGAGGGCAAGTTCAGACTGCATTGTTAAAATGAAAAAATATATAAATGAATAAAGCATTGTCTTATGGGTAATCAGACAGTAGACGTAAAGGTAGGATAAGAAGATGCATGAGCTTAAATCATTAAGGGGATGTTATTTAGCCTCATTACCTTTGATGACCAATTACTGACTTTATCAAGATGCTGTAATGTTTAGATCATCTGTGTTAACTACTTACGGGTCCAACAGGTCTAACTTAACCAGTTTCAGACCAGTATTTATTCATTATAATGTTCTGCAATTCAGTGTCTTATTCAATCCATTGTCCACAAATGTATTTCCAGAGATAGTACTGTGAAGTTGGACATGGTTTACAGAATATTTACAACATCCTATTTAGCCTAATGAAAATGTGTTGCACACGACACGGTTTTTCTAAAAATGTTTATGTATTACAAATGATCAGAGGTGTCAAGTAATGAAGTACAAATACTTTGTTACTGTACTTATGTAGAAATGTTGGTTATTTATACTTTACCGAGTAATTATTTTCAGACGACTTTTTACTTCTACTTACTTACATTTTCCTGTAATTATCAGTACTTTCTACTCCTTACATTTTAAAAACAGCCTCATTATTTCTACGTACGGTATTTCATTTCGGTTTGTCATCATTAAAAAACATCCTATCCCGATAAACTGCACCATCCAGGAAGAGTGAATGTGACTCAAACACGTTTATTCTGTCTTGTTTTTCAAACAAGTCCGTTTGTATTGTTTTTACCAGATTAACAAACAAAGGAATAAATAAAAAATGTTGCTTAGCATAACAGACTACGGTAAAAAACAACTGCTACCTTAAAATACTGCCCTGATCTCCTCAGGGGAAAGTAATGGAGCACATAGTAAGTTTGCAATCAGGGAAAGCAATCGATTGTCAGAAAAATAAAGGATTTACTCTAAATACTGAAACAGTGCTCGTAAATAATCTAGAAGAACATAAAACACACAATAGCAATATAATTGCTATTAAATATACATTTAGTGCAAAATGGCTCTTACATTACTAAAATGTTTTCATTTTTAAGAGGCATATATGCAGCTGAGACAGGTAGCCAGTACATCCCAAAAAAATCAACATTACCTTTTTAATATAACATTATAGTCATTACGGCTTTTAGAAAAAAATTATTTTGGGGGTGGGGAGTGGGATAGTACACTACATGCCCCTGTAGCACAGCCTAAGTTTTGACATTTGTTTTCCTTACATTACTTTTACTTTTATACGTAAGTAGTTTTGAAACTTGAGTAAAGAGCTTAAGTTGATACTTCAACTTCTATAAAAGTCTTTTTAAACCCTAGTATCTATACTTCTACCTGAGTAATGAATGTGAATACTTTTGACACCTTTGCAAATGATGGTTATTAAGCATGTTGGGAAACTTCACATGTTTGTTGTTGTTTTCATGTATTGCCTTACAGCTAGAGCAAACATCTGTGATCTAACTTTATATCATTTCTTTGTAGAGATCTAAAGTTTTCCAGATTTGTTTGGTATTTGTGGTTTAATATATAGCAGCCATCTGTAGCCTTAGCTTTTGCTTCAGTCTGCCACAATGTCATCTTAGCTAGCTAATGCATTAACGAAATGTTATCCTAGATTACACAACACTATCAAAACTATCATAACTATAACCTTTCAAACACATACAGAAAATCATTTGTAGTCAAACTCAATAATGTACTAAATCCATATGTAAAACCCACACTAGTTTCACAGTTTTTCTAACATTTTCTAAACTTATTCATCCTTGCAACAGTAGCTAAGAACAGTAGCACATTTGTGGGTGTAGAATAGATAGGACTGGTCAGTTACACTATGTCGACAACACTCTAATTTTGCATTGTGTGGTCCTAAATAAAGCCTCTGTCTGGAATATCACTACAAAGCCCTGGAGGAATAACATGTAGTTGTAGAATATGTTGGTATATTGAAAGGATGACAAATTCTTAACTACACATCACATTTTACCTGAAGTCTTCTTGTTTCATTCTCATTCAAACACATTGATTGTGCAAAATAAATGAACAGCCAGTTATTATACCGCCTGATAAGTTATAATGTCTCTTCTATTGATCATGGGCATATTGTTCATAGCATGACTGATACATTCTATAATGACCAATTGCAAACCCAATAATCAGTCAGCCAAAGTAAGATTAAGCCCTTTGTAATAACTGTAATAATGACAACTACTAAAACAGTCATTTGACTCTTACTGACACAGTGCAGATACTGGGCCTTTTTAATGTTCCTCTTAAAAAATGATATTTAACCAAAGTACATCTCATACTGACACTATCCATCCCTGCAACTGCTCGAGCTTAAAGTGCTCTCTCTCAGGACCTCTGCTAGCTACTTCAATGAAGCATGCTCCACGCTTGCTGAAATATATGTGAATTGGGAGCATGCAGACATCAAGCCGTTCTTACACCTTCCAGTTCTCAGCGTGACCCTCCACTGACCAAACCTCCCCGTGCTTTTTGCTCGCTGCCCAGAGCAACAACAGCCCAGAGCAAACAATGCTCAGATGTTTTCCCCTGTGACATTTGCACATTATGATTCATAGCCATGCAAGGCTCAGCCTCTCACTGAAGGTAGACTCACACACTACCAGAATGCCACTAGTTGCATTCCATGTGATGTAGAATGGAAGGAAAGGAGGGAGGAGGCGTTGAAGGAGGGATACTACTTGGCTTGCCTCATGAATCTTCATGAATACCACTATTAATGGGCTGTTTCTCAGCCTTTCAAATAAAGTTAGAATAAAAAAACATGCACAGAAGTGTGTATACAGCTATCAATAACGAGGCAGCTCTCTGGTGAATTGCACTGACAGATCGATGCAGTCAATAAACCAAACACTGACGTTCATTATATAAGTGTATGTGTTTATTACTATGATATCGACTGATAGTGTCAGCTGTTGTTGTCAAGTGAGCTACGAATTAGCTCGTGAAAGGATCGCATTCAATGAAAGGCGACCCACGACAGAACCGGATGTACCAGGAAAACAACAACAACGTCCTATTCGTTAATGTTAAGCTTCTTTTATGGTCTGTTTTTGGTTCCCACAAGGTCATAATGGTGCTACTGGACGCACTGACTCACCGTACACTCCCTGGCAGTAAACGCCTTCCAGCATGAGCGCGATGAGCCCCAACACACTGATAATTCCATCCATCCTTACGTGGGTCTCGACATATCTAGTTCAGAGGCGAGCAGTCCGGAGAGGCGTGAACGGCGCGGGGATCACGCCGTAGGTCCGCGCGGATTCATTGGTGGTGGCGGAGCTCTGAAAACGGAGGGATGTCAGTGACAAAAATGACAAGGTGTCTTTTCTTCCCCTCAAAGTCAAAAATCGATCGTTGCAAATGTGGGTGAACGCGACCCAGTAACGAGGAGAGCGCGGACGCTTCACTCACACACGCACACACACCTCGAGGTCTCGGTTTGCATCCAGCGGTCACCGGCTCTCGCGCCCACGCTCGCTCGCTCTAGAAGCACCGGCTCAGGGCCGTAAAGTTTGTGCCTCGCGCCCGCTGCTCCTCGCGCTCGTCTGACGGCCGCATCCCACGAGCTCCCAGATCCCACCGGAGAGCAGCTCGGGCGCGAGGAATGCGCGTGCACCCGACGCCGCCACGACTCCCATACGAGCAAACAGCAACACAATAAACTGACACCGATAATTATAACAAGTGGACGACGAACAGTCCCCTCAGCTCCTCTCCTGTCGAAGGTAACGGCGCAGACGGGCTGGCCGCTGGACTGCCGATCCGTCCGGTTGCGCAATACGCGCTATGGAAACGCAGCCGGTGCTCCGCTACGTCAGGCACTGCGTGACTTGCAGCTCTCATCTGTATGGAAGTCTACACACGCGTACGCACGCGCACATTCACGCACATACACACACACGGCGCAGCTGCTCCACCGGGGCAACACTGCACCAGTATACATATATATACGGTCATAAAGGCCAATCAGATCACCACGGGCTTCATGTTGTCTTTTATGGCCGCTGGTGACTCACGGCATCCTTCTCGAGCTCACATCCTGAAGGGACTTTGGGGCTCCATTGAGAACACGCTGTAATAGTAAAGCACGCTGTGCAGACACTGTGACTGAAATGATGGAGAGCTACTGAGCCAACACACACGTACACGCGGGATTACCGGACCGGGTAATGATATGAGGGTTAAAAAAGTTCTGGACAGCGTTCTGAAATATCATTTCCATGATTTTCCCTGACAGTCTCACAGATGCTTTGAATGCACACACTGTAATGGAGTGAAATGTATAGACTGTGTAATGTATCCAGAAAGCTGCGTCTTGTCACGGGTGGATATTACGTTCCCTCGGGCTACATCCTAGAACATGACAGCACAATGAACGTTTTTGACCCAGGTTTTACTCGATTAATGTTTCTTCTCATTTTCAGTAAGTGCACGCTCAGAGAGGCGAACAAGGCAGCAAAACACCGCCCCCTATCGACCGCTCATGAGCTTCAGATGTCAGACTTGAATCAACTTTGAGAAGTGGGAGGTGATGATGACCGGCACACAAAAGATCTGTTTTTGTTTACATTTTGTAGTCCTTCACTGGCTGTGCTGTACTCCATGCAAATCAAAGTCATGTTACTGAGTTTGTAGTGGTATTTAAAGCTTAATAATGGTATTGGTTTCTGATGGTTTGACAGACTGGATGCATCTAATGGTTTTCTAATGGCCTCTAATGGTAACCATTAAGCCAATTTAATTAAGCAATTAAAGTCTAATTAATTGAAAGAATTAATGTTGAAATATTTTATGGAATTTTCCCGAATGGCTTAATTTTGGCAGTGTTGTTAATAAAAAACAAACAAAAAGGAGTAAACACTCTTATTTGACTAGGAAGTCTTATCCATTTTCAAATCTGGCACTCAATATCAGGTGTCCTGCACAGTTTGGTGATTTCCCATCAAATGTAAGTAATTTTTTTCTTTTTTATTATTATTATTATTTCTAAGTTTTTACCAATTTGTATCCTTTCCCAATGAAGTAGTAGCCAATTAGTCCATCCCCTCCGTTAGGACTCTCCCATCACTTTTACAATGTTACTGACTCTAGGAGGGTGAAGTCAAACACAAGCCTCCTCCATTGCGTGTGATGCAGCCACCGCCTTTTTTCGAACTACCACGAATACACCGTCACTGGGAAGCCAATGCGCTCAGAGGAAAGCGCAGGGTTCCCAGCTCCGAATGGACCAATCAGTAGACGCCTGAGCCAGCAGACATTGCAATGTGTGAGTGATAGGGAGAGAGAGCACCATATACCTGCCCAGAGAGAGCACTGCCAATTTTTGCTCTCTTGGGCCCCGGCTGTTGATGGCAACAGGGATCCTCTGGTCATAGTGTCAGCATCTTAGCCTGCTGAGCCACTCGGGGCCAAATGTAATTAATTTGTTTATTGTCAGGGTTAGCTGGTGCATCTATATCACTAAACTGGACATCAGTCCACCAAAACAAGATCTGAAGATCCCTGGTTTACTCCATTCATCTGGTTCAATAACTATCATTATCATGATCATGATTTATATTCCATTAAAGGCTATGCAATACACTACATGTCCAAATGTTTGTGGACATCTCTTCTAATAAATGCATTCAGCTGCTTTAAGATGCACCCAGTTCTCTTACAGATGTGCACACACACAGCTGGTCTAGTCCATAGTCCCTAGAGCAGATAAACATGAACCTGTTGCCATGAAGCCTAATGCCAATCATGGACTAGAGGGATCTAATGTCCCCCGGCACCGAGCTGTGGAGCAGTGAAACTGTGTTCTCTGCTGTATCTAGTACTTTTGGGATGACTTGGGGATGAGGTATAGTGATGATAATCAAACATTCTGACCTCACTTTCAAAATATGGTAGAAAACCTTCCCTAGACAGCAGAGACGAGCCACTATAGTTACAAAAATAAAAGCATCACCAAATCTGTTTAATGTCATCAATTTGGGAAGAAATAAAAGCAGATGCCACTTTTGTCCATACAGTGCATCTACCTTCATGCTGTAGAACTGTAGAGAAATGGGATCCCAGTCTGAGAAATATGAGAGTCCTTGTTATTACTTATTGTAAGTGTATATATATACATTTTTGTATTTTTTATGACTCATGGGGTTGTTAGTAAATGTGAGTTTGGTGCACATGTGTGAGTGTGTGCCACTGTGCTTGTTTGAGAGTTAAACTCCCATCTGTCTGTTGCTGATCATTCGCTCTTTGTTTGTCCTTTACAGTAATCCATCCCATATAGACAGAAGCAGCCCTGCATGAGGCAGGATCAGAGTTAAAGCTCCATCTGTCTAACACAGATTATCTTTTTCTTTCAGTTCCCTCTGACTGCTTTCACACCATCAGTGAAAGACATTAAATACCTGGCATGCCTATATCTGTTCAGCCTTCTTAGATTACACATTACACCCTTTAAATTGAACAGATACATGGAGCTGAAGCAATTACAATCACGCGAAAAGAAACGTTCTTTCGGAAAAATCCAGGTTAATCGTTCAAATTAGCACTACGTATGAATATGGAAGGAGAGTGAGAGGAGCACGCTGTATTTTAAAAGCCACACACATGCCACCGGATGCTGATTTTCAGAGAACAACCATACAATGAATATTAATTGACTTATCCCTGCTCTGTCTACAAAAGTGTCCTTTCACAGAAACTGTTGCCTGGTTGTAAACTTTATAAAAGCTGTCAAAAATCCCATTCAAATGAGGAAATGGAGCACAACTCACCACATTTTGTTAAAACACCCACATTTGGAGTTGTTACTATTTTAAGTGATGTTTATGTTGTATGTGCAGGAATGATCATCTTGGCAAATGGATCGAATATAATTTTTTTTGTCATGTAATCAAGCTAATGTTGACATGATTGCCAATTCATCATTAATTCCAGTCTGCTCAGTTTTTAAGTAGGTAAAGCATTGATGGAAAAAACATTGTCCAAATGGCCTTCTGGCTTGTCCATGTGATCAGACAGACAGCGATGTTCTTTTTGGACTGCAGCTGCTTTCTCCTGGCAACCCTGCCATTCACACAATTGTTGTTCAGTGTTTTTCTGATGGTGAGCTCATAAAGTTCCCTTGGTTTCCTTTGTGACCTTGTGGGCTATTACACACTCTTGCTCTTGGCATGAACTTTGTTGATTGACCACTCCTGGGGAGGGTAATAATGGTCTTGACTTTCCTCTATTTGTACACAATCTGTCTGACTGTGGATTGGTGGTGGTCTGTACAGATGGTTTTGTAACCTTTTCCAGCCTGATTAACATTTTTCAGGCTCATCCTTTGATATACTTCTGTGATAATCAGACTTTGCTAGATCCTTGTTCTTTAAATAAAACAGGGCACCCAAGCACACCTCATTGTCATCCCATTGATTGATAACACCTGACCCAAATTTCACCTTCAAATGATCTGCTAACCCTAAAGGATTACATACTTTTGCCACTCAGAGACATGTAATACTGGATCATTTTCCTCAATAAATAAATGACCAAGTCTAATATATTTTTCTCATTTGTTTAACTTGGTTCTCTTTATGTACTTGTAGGACTTGTTTCACAATAGAATGAAGTTTTTAGATCAAATTTATGCAGAACTATATTCTAAAGGGTTTGCAAACTTTCAAGCACCACTGTATGTACAGTATGTAGCACTGTGGTGAAGGAGTGGGTTCTTCCTTCCTCTAAATAAGATTATTTGTTCTCAGTTGTTTTATTATCTGTCTCAAATATGTTTTTATTAGTTATCTTCCAAACAGGTTTTATGTGTGTAACATGTTCTTTTTCCAAAGAGTAGATTAGAATAGTTTATGATTTGTTAAGTTAAATACGATTGCACTTTATAAGATATGCAAATTCAGTTCAGCCTGACTGCTCATATAGATATTGGAAGAAAGAGTTTTCTTGTAGCACAACTGTCCTAGTCTTGCTGTTGGGAGATTGAAAGTTTCAATCCCGACAGTGTCACAAGATCATTATCACGATCTTTACCAATATTGTTAAAGTCTGTATTGGTTGAAATGGTCAGTCAACTGATATTTTGGTCAGGTCTTAGTCCGGGCATAGTAGTTGAGCTAAGACCCAAACAGTAGAGCTAAAAAAATTATGAGGTCACCAAGAGTTGACCATACAATAATAATAATAATAATAATAATAATAATAATAATAATAATAATAATAATAATAATAATAATAATAGCAGGTTCTCATTATAATAAATATATATTTTGCCAGCATTCCTTAAAGGCTGTCTAGACTTGACACAATTGCTTAAAAAATACTAAATTTGAACTCATGTGCATAACATGGATTTGCCAATTGAAAGGAAGAAGTTCAATGGCTTGTGCACCCATGGGATTTTTCAAATTTTATGAAGAGGTCTGAGTGTTTTCCAATGATCAGAGCTACAGTAATGAGCATTAGCCTGCCTGGCTTTCAGTGGTAAGCTTCCTGTTGCTCTATTTCTATTGTCAGCATCACTGCTCAAATGTGGCATTTGAGGGGAATGATTACTTTGAACTTCTATCTGTTGAACAAGAGAGTCTTTGTTCACTCTCGCCGGGGAGTTGTTCTGATTGGAATGACAGAGCCTCGACGTGCACAGTCAAAGCACTTTGATAGTTCCAACCCTCTGCAATTACCTTTTCTCCTCAGGATGACTGTGGTGAGTTTTGGAAGCCTTTTTGCTGTTTTTTTTCTGATTGTACGACAAAAGAAATGGCTAAAAAAAGGATATACAGAAGTAAATGTTTTACATTTTGAAACATTTACTGACAATTACTAGTAATTACAGGCCATTTGTAATGAGTCCACTGGCCAGACACAATTTACTCCAGCGAACAGAAGGGCAGCACTAACATCACTGAGGACCACTCAAATGGACTTTCTCTGACATCTGAACACTGACATGTGTTTAGTGTCAATTGAACTTCCATTGTATATGGATGCCAATACTGTGAAATGCTGTCATTTTAAGTCATTTGTACACTACACACAGCATGTAGGGCTATTCAGCTTTCTAAATTGTAGGCATTGCCGCTGAGGTGCTGTCATTTGTCGCTGTCTTTATTATAATCAGACAAGGTCAAAAAGGTTGGAAATGTCTGTCTATTTCTCTGAAATGTTCACTCAGACATTTTCCATTTCTGAGATGGAGGCCTTTTAACAAATCCTAAATTCATGCCTAAGGCTTCACTAGAAATATTCTAATGTTACTGAGTTGAAAATAGGCACAGCACTCTATCACAATGAAGGGATATGGCCTATGGCTGCAAATATGGCAGCTAAAGAAAAGTAGCTGGTTGGGGGAAATATGTCTAGTCCGAATTATAATCTGGCCCATGAAGAAGCTGTAAATGAACCAGTGAACCATGGAATGAGGTGATGGATTTTAATCAAGTTCAAATTTCCTGGGAGCATTTTTGAAGGTTTGTGGTAAAGCTACAAACCTGACAATTAATGGCCAAAATGCTGTCATGTGACTATTCTAAGAACTAGATATATATATATACCTTTTAAAAGTGAGAATAAGATCCATCAGCTTATCGCTCCATTTTCTCTGCCATTCTGGCTTAACTATAGAGGTGGGGACCATAGTGTAATGGCACAGTAAGACTGCTGTAGGAGTGGCTATGTGTGTTCCACAGATGTTAATTAGGTTTGAGTTGCAGATGTGCATTGTGCTGCATATGGAAAGCTTGTGTTATTAAGGAGGCATCAAGACATTGTGGTTTAACTGGCAAGATACCTACATGTTTTATTTGTTTGTTGTGTCAGAGCAGACAGGTGCTTCAACAAAGCAGGATGTCTAAGTTAGCCAGATGGCTTAAGCCCAACATTGTTCAATAGGAATGTCCTTGCTGCTGTTTTCCCATTGGACAGGTTTGACTTTGGACATAAGTAACATAAGTAATAAGGAGAAATCCTACTTTGTACAATACCCACTAGAACCATGAATGTGCCAGTGGTCCCAGGAAAAAAAATAATCAATGGAAATGAATGGTATTTTGTTAAGATCCAAAACAAAAGGGAACATGTCATCACAAATACCTGTTCCAGAACAAGAACAAATGTGAAATGTGTCAATAACATTTGTTTTGTAGCCTACAACGTAATTTGAATTAACTTGAATTAACTTATGTTTTTGGTTGTTTACAGTGTTCTGTATACTTACATATTTAGTCCTAAATGTCTTTGGCTCATCAGCACACTGTGCATCTTGTGATGCTGTAAATGACTGTGCAGAATAGTTATAGCTACATTATAGCATCTTCTGCCTTTTGACCACCATCACTTCACAATTTATTAATTAAGCAAGTTAAACAGAGTCTATCATAAATGTTTTCTCGACATAAACCTCATTATGCTGAATATTTTAGACCAACAGCTAGGCTGGTTTGTTGCTAATGGAATTTTCTAATGCTATTCTATGCAACCTTAACAGCAAGTTCCAGCAATTCTGAATCGTGATGACCATCTGGATAAGTGTCTTCTCCTTGGGTCTTCAGTCTCTTTCATGACTCCTATGGTTAGCATTCAAAACCATATGAATTGTTTATTTTTATACACAGCTTTTTGTGTGTTTTGTTTTATATTACAGTGGGAATGTACTGAATAATACTCTACGGCTAAGGGTTTGAAGACATGCACTGTTAGACGTGTATGTCTACATTGTTTTATGAGTATGTCGTGGAACTAAAATCTAAATGATCTCACTGAAAATTAATCTGAATAAATATTTATGTTGCTATAATAGGATTTTTAGAGTTGGCTGCAGAAATGTGCTTTACTCATAGGGGTGCAGATAAAGAATGCAAAGTATTCGGTTGTGTGTATTATCAGCAGGAACTAAATAAATGCATTACAATGCATTTGGTTTTAGCCCAGCCAAATGCATTAGTGTATTTATTTCTCCTACCTCTATGAATGCCAAGATTGATGTAGATAATTGTATCTTTTAAAACTGCTTGAATCTGTCAAAATCATTTGCAGTCGTTCTCACTTTCTCTCTCTCTCTCTCTCTCTCTCTCTGCAGATGCTGCGTATGATTCCGTATGAATGACTGCTTGTATAACTGAGCTCTTTCTAAAGAAGCAATAACAGAATGCACTGAAGTATGCTGAAGGAAGGTGATGCTAGTGAAATATAAATCAAGCAAAAAGAAAGTTCTGTTTACATAGCTGCACTAAAAATGGTTACTTTTTGAATGTTTTTTACATAAATGTGTTTATTATTCATGAGTGGTAAGTATTGTGATTGAGCTGCAGATGATTGTTTTGTCTGTACCTCTCTCATGAGAATTAGATTCATAGTAGAATATGTTTTACCTAGAGGAGTACACAGCATAATTGGCTGGGATGTTTGCAGCAGAACTGAAATAAGGTAAAATCCTAAGGGTCTAAAGGAAGTCATTTTTTGTGGACTACTTTTCTGGAAGTTGTCTCTACAGTGTACAGGGAGTTCGTTTTGGTGATTGTTAATTAATTGTGTCAGATTTTATTCAAATTTTTCCTTTTAACCTCTTAAAATCCCAAGCTTATTACAGCCAAAGGCTTATTATTCAGCAATTACACAGACTACACTGCAAAACTGCTTGAATTATAGAAGTGTGTAGAGATCATTTATGAGGTTTTAATTCTGGTTAAGCATTTATGGTCACTGTGAATTTCATGTGTTTTAATGCTTTGTCATGCTTTACAAAACAGGAACAGTAAGGCCTATAGATGCTTGATTTGGTTTAGTGTAAGTAACTCTAATCTTTCATCCAGGAACAATATGTCCAAGGAAAGTTTTAGTTTCATTTGAATAAGACAAATAAACTAGCCACATTAACATAGAAACATTAACATTACATTCACTTCCTCATTACTATCTTATTCTGAAAAGTACATACAACATGACTGTCATGTGGAAGCTGAAACCCTCTTCTTTCTGCGGAAGTTGGTCAGTTCTGCCTTTTTGAAAAAGCTGAAGCATTAATTTATGACTGGAACCATTTGCTAATATTTGAATAATTCAGAAGCAATTAGATTTTAGCACTCTGTTTCTGTCTTGCTGAAGGGTGACAAAGACCTGAGTCTCAGGATTAACCTTCTCTGGTCTGTCTCTGGGTGCACACACACATACACACACACACACATCAGGACACTTTAGAGTACCCAATTCACATGACCTCATTTTTGGACTGGGGTAGGAAAGCCACACAGACATGGAAGACCATGCAAACTTTACCTACATGCAGCTTCAAACCCAAGACCTCAATGATGAAAGGCAGTGGCATAGCACTGAATTCTGCTGAGAGGCAAGTATCATAACCACTAAGACATCATCCTGTCCATGTGTTTAAATGAAAGAAGTATTACAATTTTAGCACAATTTAACACTAAAAATAAAAATTAACATCTACTTAAATTATTATGTTGATACTTGGCCACATCAAAAGAACAACTAGAAGAGCTGGTGAGTCGCACTGAGAAGGCTGCAAAGGAATATAACATGCAGATCAATGCAGCTAAAACAA
>BRDA01045278.1:0-14070 GCA_036984385.1 Crenuchus spilurus
TGCATTGATTTAAATGGTAACAAAAATAGATTTACATTTACAGCATTTGGCAGATTCAGACTGACAGTTTGTGAAATTTGTTGGTGAAAGTATCAGACTTGCCCAATGACTCTTAGGCCTACCTTACACCTAACAACTTTCATTTTATAGTCGCAGACTAATTTTCAAAGTCGGGCTAAAATCATGAGAGTCTTGCTAGAGTTGAGTTGCGGTCACATCATCTCGATCGTTAAGTGTAAGGTGGTCAGGACTGAAAGTTTTAGTCAGTCTTTTTCGCGTCGAGGCGTTCTGATAAAATCAAACGTTTAATGTTCTCACAAGTTGTAAGAGTTGACTCAAGCAAATAGTGACGTGAACACTGTCGGGAACCAAAAGGAGAGCTACGGGAAGCCGCAAAGGCAAGTACTGTACATGAATGTCTGGCGCGTAAATATGACCGGCTACAGCTCAGAAACTACGGTTCTACTGGACTGTAGAAAAGGAGGAGAACCTGGTGGAGCTGTGGAGCGAGCAAGAGTGTTTGACCATTTATTACACAACAGAGACAAAAAGGAAAAAAGTGGACAAATTGGTGAAGCCCTCGAAATCCCAGGTGAGTGTGCTATGCTAAAGCTAACTAGCTAACTAAACACTACTGAATGGGGCAATTTAACGATCATTTTCATCTTAAAAGTGATTGTTTTCCCCAACAGCTTGAAGAAAATGAGGAGCATGCAGACACACAGGACCAGGAATGCATGGATGTGAATCCTAAGTTGACAGTATTTTGAGCTCTGATGGCTCTGTATCTGTAATGCACATTTCTATATTTAGATTTTGCACTATGTTGTCTTATTGTGTGTTGAGTTATTTTTGATACAAAGAAAGCTTTAATAAATACACATTTTGCAGTAATTCTGCTCTTTATTACATTAATTCTGTGTAAAACAAAAGCAGATGGGAAATAATCTCAAAATAAATCTGGTTGTAGTCTTTAAATTAGTGACCCTTCCAAAATCTTAAGCCTGCGACTAGACTGTGATTAAAAAGTCTGTAGATGTGAGATGGTGTCAGACTTTAGTCTGTTAAAAGTCTTTTCAGTCTTTTTAAAGTTGTTAGGTGTATGGTAGGCCTTATTGGCATAGTTTGGGATACATGCCTGAACCCCAATCTGCCCTATTAGAGGCAATTCTGTTTCCTAACCAAGTGCTGCATACATGTAAATTAAATAAATGATGCTCAACATTTCATTAAATCAGTAAAATTAGAGTGTAAAATGAACTTGAGCCTGACTTCTCATTGTAGTGTTGTTGCTGGACTTGGAGTTGAACTGTGTAGCTTTGCTTGTTTGTTTAAAATGCTTTATGTTTATAGACAGAATGCAGCAGAAGTGTTTGGCCCTGGCCTGTGAACTTGGAGACAACACTGCGAGGTTTTCTGTGACGAGTAGAGGGGTCTGCACAGTGACTCAGAGAAACACACAGCCATGGGCTTCTGATGAATCATCTAATACTTTAGCCTTTCTCTCCTACTTTCATTTCCCTCTAGTCATTCTCTCATCTTTCTCTCGCACTTTCTCCTCTTTCCTCGTCTGCTGAGAAACCATGTCTCGCCCACACACACACACACACACACACACACTCAGACCTGCAGTAGGTAGGAACGTTCTGTGGCCTGATGTGGAACACTGCCCTCACAGTGATGAGCAAGCGGGGTGGCAGAAGGAGGGCAGAGACAGTCTATTACAGACTTTCAGGGAGAAAGCTTTTTGTCTTCAAACTCTCTCTGTCTCCCTTTCTGTCTCTCTGTCTGTCACTGTCTGTCTCTCTCTCCTTTACTGGCATGCTAATCATCATTTTGTTGAAATTTCTAAATAGTACCATCAAGAACCTCAGTATCTATAAAAGAAAAGATAAAAAGTATTGAAAATGTCATGATAATAGACAAAAGTGTTGTATATTATATAAACAGTCAGCAGCATTGAACATTGGTGATATGTTGACTCATCATTATTTTGAGTGCCAGGCAAATGTCTCCACAGGAAGTAATGCTGAGGATCATATGTTGCTCCTCTAGGCACCCCATTCTCTCAGCAGTGCTTTTTTTGTTTTCTTTCTTTTATTCTTTACCCGATTTTCTCCCTAATGTGTTGGTAGCTAATCAACCCACCCATTTGTTGACTCTCCCCATCACTTGTAATGTCTCTGACTCTAGGAGGCCTCCTCCGATGCATATGAAGTCAAGCTCCGCCTCTTTTAGAGCATATACAATTTTGCTTTCTTCGGCCCTGGCTACAGCATGACCTGGAATTCGAACTCACAATTCTCTGATCATAGAGACAGCAGTGGGTTCCTTTACTAAGGAGATACAAACAGTTGTGTGTGCAGCTTGACAACTCTGATGGGAATGGGTGCACCTATGAGTAGCCAAATTTACTAGATATTAGAGGTGTCTGGACACATTTGGGTTTTTCTTTAATTGGGCATCTTAAAGAAAAAATGTTCAGACATGCATCCATTTCTGACTTGTTTTTTATTGTCTCACATCCTCTGTGAGAATAAGACTTGTGTATAAGTGAGTTCATAAATATATCACCTTCACAACTGTCACATTTACATTTTTACTTATGAATGACTCTGTTTATGTCACAGTTTTAAAAATGCATGGCTGTTCTATTATGCGGTGATGTTCTCAGATATTAAAAAATGTGTTGTATTCATACTGTATATTACACATCCATGTAGGGACATGGTGTGAACAGCCATCTCAACACATCTGCCCCACCACTTTTATCTTCAACAGTATTTTTGTACTAGTGTCATGTTTTCTTGAGTAGCTGAAACTCTCTCTCTCTCTGTCTGTGTCTGTGTAAGTGTTTTAGAAACTCCTCAGGAGCAACAGCAATTTATTATTCATCTGTTATTTCACCTGCTGTGATCAAACTTGCGCTAACATCTCATTTGAGTTCCCTCCCTCTGAAAGGAGCTCTGCCCTGCTGAGATTGTGTTGATGAGGAACCTTTAGAGCATCCGGGCCATGACAAACACAGCGCACCTCTCCATTTCATATGCTTTTTGATATATTATCCACTTACTCAAACACAATGCTTCTGGTTAAACAGGGACAGCTAGTAGGGCTTCACAATGTATCATTTGTTAATCATTATCAAGGTATTGGCCATTGTAATGCTGATAGCATCAGTAAACAAAAGTTAATTTTGGTCAGATTTAGGGTGCACAGATGCCCTTTTTTAGTGGCCCGTCATCAAAAATATGCCAGTTTAAGGGTGAGTTAAACACACACAGGAAAGTTCTAAGAAAGATTTGGCAGCAAAGCAGATGCTTGTTTTGGCCAACATTGATGATTGACTGTCCACTTCTACCACATGCTCGCCTATTTTTAGACAGTGCCGCTGTTTAAAACTTGTCCAGAAGCTATGAGGTGACGAATGAGTCCACAACATCACCACTAATGTCATTTTAAGACATGAGCTATCGCAAGGAAGCAGGTGTGGGGTTACAAGAGTGTGGGGTTAAAGGTGTGGGGTTAAAATTCTTCTACCAGGTGAGAGGTTTGATTTGATAAAGCTTGGTTCTTTTTACAGGATAATTGGATAATTGGCTGATTTTGAGACAATCATAATTGATTTCATGGTAATTGTAACCGTTGGTAACCAGATGATCCTGTTAGTGTGGGGTGTCAATAATCCAATCTTTATCCCTCTGATCTTCCCCAAGTGCAGTTGGGTCTACACCCAGTTGTGAATCGTAAATATAAAACATGTTCAATATTTACAACTCCATATCCTGTAGGGTGGGGTGGACGATGATTATCTGGTGAAAAATGGCACGTAAACGCTGTGCCTTGGAAGACAATCAACCAATGAGAGCCTAGCTGACCTAAACGTGTCAGTGTGTACAGAAGAAGTTAAAAGCATGGAAGCAACCAAAATGGAATTGTGGAGCTGTGGCAACAGCACGAGTGTCTTTATAATGTGTGCTATTATGGTTTCATCCACATCTTTTTTTTTCTTGTTAAGAAAACTCTCACAATTAGCATTGCAATGGTTACATCAGCCATGTTTGTTTACATCTAGTGCTTGAGAAAGTCTCACCTGCTCTTGTTATAAAGTCTTGTGAGGTTTTGATGCTTGGAGCTGTCCGTCAGGTGTGTTACTCATAAAGTGTGTGGTGTTTCAATGCAGGGCAGATCGAGTAATGTGGGTGCCTTTATGACTAACAATGATCAAGGACAGAAAAATCTGTTAAAAATATAATGTGGGGTGTCTCACATTTTCAACATTGTATATTAGGATAATAGGATATATTAGAATAACATAGGATATTTATAAGTCTTTAAACATCTACATTAAGGCTTTAGACATCTACAGTCTGGTAAAGCATAAGCATCCATGCACTCTACAAATAGTGTTTTTCTTAAACTGCATCATTTTTTAATTCATCCATAGATGACATTTGCATATATTTTGAAGGCTTTTGAGACCTTTACTTAGCGGCTTCATTTCTAAAATGGCAAATGACAAATCTCACAAGAGGTGAAGAAGGAAATATAAGTCTTTTATAGGGCTACTGTAATATATTCACATGCATGCTGCTCAGTCATGTTAACATCAGTATTGTCTTTGTTTATTACAGTACAGTTATCGTGATCAAAATATGTGACGCTGTCCTTCTTTTCATAGATATTTTAATCATATACTAAGTGCCAAATTACAAATGTTTATTTCAGAAATCTGGTCACTGAGTTAGTAAAACATCACCTGAGGCTGTACCACATTTAACATAATGCCTGACTGTTCTGTCATAACAGGGGAAAAAATACCAAGTTATGTAAGAGGAATCTCTAAGTGTGCCTTGTTTTGTTTATTCTCCTGCCTGTTTTGTGTCCTATCTCACTGCACAGAGGTGCTGTCAGAATTAGTGTTATCTGTGAAATCTGCTCCTCACCCCGGTTGTGAGAGAACATTTCTGACATACTCACACTGGAGTTTCTCACCACAGACGTGTAGCTGCCAGGAAGACAATGAAACACAATTAGGGCTAAATGAACACCATCAACGTCATCAAAATCTGTAATCAAACACTGGACAGACAGCCAAGTTCTGAAGTTTCTTTGGACTGTGGACAGTTGTGTAAGCAGTGACTATTAAATGGGCAAGTAACTAAGTTATGGTTGCTCATAAATAAAATGGATAGCTCCAGTCCTAAAATCTGATTGGCATTCAAAGCTGTTGTTATTAAATAAATAATAAACAGTAGTTTTCTGGTACAATTTTCAGCTGAAATATTTTTTTTAGCAAAACAGACGCTCATCAAGCTTCCACTGTGCTACTAATTTTGTTGTATTGAGCTCTTAATAATAAAAGATGGCTGACACTATAATTAGTTGATTGATGGTGATGGTAAATGCTTGCAAATGCTTTCTTTTTCTCTCTTTTCTACTTTGGAGATTTCAAGGCGTGATTAGTTTCAAGATACTTGAGAGAACTTGGCCAGAATGCACACGTATACATCTGCTTAGCTGTCCGTCGGCTAAGTATCTGTTGCCAGCAAACGAAATCCCAATTTTTCACTCTGATTAGGCCGCTCTCCATATCTCCATCTCATAAATGGAAATATGCTGATGTGGTCCCTGAAGTAGACCTGATGTGAAAGGCTTGAGTATCTGCTTCAAGGACATATCCCATAAATCTCAGCAATGCAAAGATGTAATACTGACTCTAATACACAGCGGCCTTGACACGGGTCTCCCATAACCAAGGGCAAGGCAATATTTTCATTTTCATTTGAGTCTGAGCAGGTGCTTTGCACTCTGTAGTCGCTTATCTCTTCTCTGTGCCTCCACCTGTTTGCACACACTCAAACTCACTGTGCTCTTGCTCATCTCACCATTTTTTTGGTTTCTTGTCATTGTTTAGTCTTGCAGTGCTCTTCTGTTCGTCTAATATTTATTTCCTGACCAATTCTTCGTCTGCCCGCAAATGTGTTTTTCAAGTTTGGACAAGCTTAAAATACATGTCCTTTACTCTACTGAGAATGAACTTTTTAATTAAAAAACGTTATTTATATTCATTTTGGAATACTTTATCAGGGGATGTTTGTAATGAAGCATTTCACATGTCTATGGATGTGCAAGTTTCATCAGGGCAGTAAAATGGTGTGTGTGGGGGGATGGGGCGGGACAACCCTTAAGTCACAAGTCCACTTCTGAGGCCTAGCCTCCTCAAACTGATGATGATTTCAAAGGAAATGATGATTTTCTATGACAGTTCAGATGTAGTGTTTTATTTATGCGTAATTAAGCAAATGTTAGAGTGGTCAATTAGTTGTAAATACCTGCCTACTTATAATGAGCTACATTAGCTTTGTAGCATTAACTGGAATCTAAATGTGTGTGTGTGTGTGTGTGTGTGTACACATGTATGTATATGCTGAAAAGCAGTTGGTAATCATTTACAAAACATTATCCAAACATACGAACTTTCCCTGTTAGCTGAATACTGGCAGTGAGCTTGTTTACGACATGAACAAGTGAATTGCAAACAGCTCAGAAGTGCAGCAGTTCTTCAGCATTCAGGGACTGTTAGAAGACTGCAGTCACATCGCTAGCAGCCTATAACGGGGAAGCAGGCTATTTAGAGTCAGTCCTGTATTCTCGGCTTTTGTTGATTGCTCTTTGTTCAGCAGTCATCGGCATTGCAGTTGGTTGCATTGTGAGTGCAGAGGGGCCACTGACAGTGGCAGGCCCAATCCACCTCCATTGTCCCTCTGTTTCTTTGCTATTGTCTTTGTCTTGGAGAAAGCGTGATGATCTTGTTCTCTTTCAATGGGACGGTGATGAGAGTGCCTTGTTCTTTCCTGTTCTGTGACCGAGTATGTTTATTATGTATTCAGGGTGTCATGATGTGGCTGTATTACTGGTTTGCAACTGGTTTGTGTGTGTGTGTGTGTGTGTGTGTGTGAGAGAGAGAGAGAGAGAGAGAGCTCTGTGCCTTGGCCCAGGGATTTTCCTCTTTTGCACCTCTTTTCTATATTTATCCTCAAAGTGTGCCACCTCTCCTGTGAGCTCCAGCCCAGATCCTGGAGGAAGAGGAGGAGGAGGAGAAGAGAGAGAGGGAGAGATATAGAGACAGAGAGAGGGAGAATGAGAGGAGCATGAGAAAGAGAGAGATAGCAGTGGGGGTTGAAGATGCAGTATGCACATTGTGTTGGTTGGTATGTGGGACACAGTTCTGCATCCTACCTGCACATCCTGATTTCACACTGTAGAATGTGTGTGTGTGTGTGTGTGTGTGTGTGTGTGTGTGTGTGTGTGTGTGTGTGTGTGTGTGTGTGAGAGAGAGAGAGAGAGAGAGAGAGAGAAAATTGATTAGTAATATTAAGAACAGTTTCAGAAACAAATACGTGGGCACATGTTCAGGCTTTTAAACTGAGATTAAGTAAGAAAAATGAGGTGAGGATAAAAGATGTGGAAAGATTAATGAACTAAAGCGCACATTATACAGAGGAGGAAACTGTGGGGGCGAGCACAGGTGCAACATATAACATTAAACAATACACAGGCATGATCACTGAACAAATATTCAAGAGAATGGTGTAATGAATAAGGGAAACAGATAAATAGAAAATAAAAACAAAAAAACAACATCAGATGAGTATGTGACTGTGCAAGATCACAGTCAAGTGCTATCAAAATTGAATGTAAAGTTTATTTGTATAGCACTGTTTACAGCTAGTTGTCACAAAGTAACTGTAATGGGATTTACAGATTGAGAAGACGTGGCACAGTGCCATGACTGTGTCATCAGTGCAGATGGATTGGCTAAAAGAAGTGATTGTATTTGGGCTCCAACTGCAGAACTGCAGAACATCAACATGTGAAACAACAGGCCTTCAATCTTATGTACTGTCCAGTACAAATCTGAGAATGTCTTGTAGACTAGGATTGTTACCACTGCTGGTAGACCTGTATGACTGTAGGCTTCCATACACCTGCAAATTCAGCTACTTCCTTCACACTCTGGTCTTTGGTGCCCAAATACAGTCACTCCTTTTAGCCAATCATTAACATCTGCTTTGTGAGAGCTCAATTGCGAGCTCAAATCCCAGTCATGCTGTTTGCCATCAACAGCCGGGGCCCAAGAGAGCAAAAAAATGGGCAGTGCTCTCTCTGGGCGGGTAGATGGTGCTCTCACTCTAACCATCACTCACACATTACAATGTCCACTGGCTCCGGCGTCTACTGATTGGTCCATTGGGTGCTGGGAATCCTGCGCCTTCCTCTGAGCGCGTTGGCTCCCCAGTGATGGTGTATCAATGCTAGTTTGAAAAGAGGCTGTGGCTGCATCACATGCAGCGGAGACATGCCTGTGCATGTCTTCACCTCCTAGAGTCAGGGACAGTGCAAAGTGATGAGGAGAGCCCCCTAGTGGATGGGATGGGTTAATTGGCGACTACCACATTGGGAAGAGGAGAAAATTGGGGGAGGGGGGACCGCTTTGTGCATTTTTCATACATTGAATGAGACATTCACTGCAGAGTACCACCTCTTCTCCATTACAGACCCTGCAGGTATTGGTAACCTGATTATCCTTTGTAACACCATCTACAGGAGCCTGAAGTTACTACCACCTTAAAGCATTTTCGTTTTTGTCTGGGGAGCTATATATAGTGGTGGTGGTGTGTTAGTGTGTGTTGTGCCAGTATGAGTGGATCAGAAACAGTGTTGTTCAAAGGTAATTAGGACTCTTGATGTCCATACAAGTCAGAGTTCTTTAAAAAAAAAAGTTCTTTAGCTACACCCAGTGGACATTTTTAAACTTTTTTATGTTTGCATGGCAGAGCATACCTTAGACTGTGCCATTTTTGCTTTGCAGAAATGCTGTCAGTGGATTGTGCATCCTATGAGGTTATGTTGGAACAATAACAGTAACACAACCCTTGGTGGTGTTGGACACAGGGTTTTATATGGGATGTGCTGCAGTGTGTATGTATGTGTGTTCATGTTTGTGGATTAACTGGGCCTTCTGTTTAAAACCGTTGTTTGGTCCTTATCAGCTGGCCCAGGAGAGAGTCTGCAATCTTCTGCTCCCTTAGGCAAGATCTACACACACACACATACACACACACAGGCTCTGACAATGTTTTAGTTAATGAAAGGAGGGAAGAGAGTGAGCAGTGAGCGAGAGAGAGAGAGGCATGAGATGATGCTAGACATGAGGAACCTTATTTTACTGTACATCATCTCCTGTCCTCAAGCAACAAGCCTACTGTTTGGAATTAATTTACAGCAAAAGATGTGTTAAGCAGGTTTTGTTACCTATGCTGCTTCTTTAGTTCTGAATTATAATGTATCTTCCAATGAATAAGAAACAAAACTAGATCCCGTGTGGCTCCCTGTGGCGCCCCATTTGCATTTCTGCATTATACATGGCAGGGATTTGTCTGGTACTGCTTATAATAGTAATGAGAAATGTGGCTAGATATAAGGGATTGCATTACATAGGGGTGCACCGATCATGAATTTTTATGGCTGAATTGATTTCTGATTTCTTTACAGCCAATTTGGCAGATTTTCATGGATGAATTCTGTTTTCTGTTCATACTGTGGAGTAAATACTCTTGAAACACAGTGACACATTTCCAGTACAGTACTTTATTAGCAGTATCAATCACATTTATTAAATAACAACATTTATGCTTAAATCAGGAAAATCTGCATTTACGATTCCTTAATGAAAAATAATTAAATTTTGACATTTTTTAAAAATAAATAAATAAATGAATTTATTTATAAATAAATGAAGATAAATGAATGAAGACATAATTTAACAGGAATATGAGTTGTGCATCAGTATCATCATTAAATGCTTCATTAAGGCTTTTTTCCATGTTATGAGGGTTTGATGGGTGCATGGAATACTTGAAAATGCTTGAATTTTAATGTTGTGTTTTCCAGGTTTGAAAAGTGCTTGAAAATGTTACAGTATTTCTTTAACAACAATTACACTGAATAGTTTGCTTAATTAGATGTAGAAATAAAATGAAAACTGCTCCACCTGGGTCTTTAAGCAAAGTCTGCATACTGAAAGGTAACAGTTTCAAGCATAAAATGTGTTTTTCTTTTATTTTATCTTTCTGCTATTACCAAACACAGTTCTCATTGTTTATAGCATATCATCTCATTTTGAGTATGCATGTGTTTATGTATTTGGATTAATGTGTAATTTAGCACAGCTGTAAAGTGCTGCAAAAGCTTGAAAGTGCTTGAATTTGACCCTGGAAAAAGGTGTATGAACCTTGTCTCATGTTGAGTCAAATTAACATTAATAAAATGCTTCCTATAATTCAGACAGTGAGACATTATTTCACCATTATATGATGGTTAATACAGTCTGGTAATAGATGTGTCCTAATAGAGTGTTAATGAAAATAATAAAATGGTTGATTGCTGATTCTGTGCTGTGAGCAAAAATCTGTTGATTTCAGTATGTAACACCTGTAATAACCTGTTGTTTAACTTTGCACTCTGATGGTTTTTCAGACACTCTGATGTAGTCTGACATGGCTTGACTTTTTACAAATTTACCCATCTAAAAAAAATTCCAAGGTGTTACACAGTCTTCTTTTCAGCACAAACTCAGCAACAACAGTGTCAAAACAGTAAGAGTGTCATAAATCTATAGTTTGATTAAATCTGATCTAAACTTAGACTGTCCAAAAACCTGTTTTCAGATGTGCTGATATATTGTGAAAAAACACTCTAAACATTTCTAGGCAAGGCTTTTGAGCTCAGACCTGAATAAAAAGGTGTTAGCTACACACTGCTCATTAGAGTGTTTAGATATTGTATGTGGTTTTATTTCTAAAGCTTAACTAATGTGAGGTGACACTCTGTTTTCCTCAGCCACTAACCCTACATTGAATATTCATGAGATGGGTGTGAAACACTCAGGGAGAGGTATATTGTTCAGGTTCACCTCAGGTGAGGGTGATTAAAAAAAGTCTAATAAAAAAAGTCCACAGAAATAAAAAAAAAGTCCACACATTCCAAGGCAATGTCTGGAATTACCTTATTATTATCATATGAATGACTGCTTGCATCATTTGGTGGAAAAATATGTGCAGCTTTCTGGCTCACTCTTACAGACATGTCTGTTTATTCAAACTCCTCTCACAAGAATTTATAAATATATTTTGATTCAAGCTGTACATTTATTTGCAAAGTAGACCCTTTAAGGTTTCTGGAGTATGTTTAGTTTTATTTCTAAGATAAAATCTCACAGTTATATAAGTGTTTTTTGGAATTTCATTAATATGCCACCGGCAGAAGTGCCAGCTCAAGAGGGATAATGTACAGTTAATAGAACAGAACTGACTCTAGTATGGCTGTTATGTTAATTCATTCATTTATGACTGCTATGCAACAAAAATGGCCGCCCCTGTTATGATTGAAAGCATGTATTTCACTGCATGGATGAGTTAAATGTGGAGGTCAGATTCCTTTATGTGCAAGCACATTGGTCAATGATTGTAAATTTTCATTTCAAAAGTTTAAGTTCAAGAGGTATTTATTGTTATTTCAACTATATACAGTACAGTACATAATGAAACGAAACAGCATTCCTCCAGGACCAGATGCAACACAGAACACAAGTGCCATGACAACACACAATAAATATGTAATAGTACAACCCTAATAAATACAAAATACAAAGCACTAAACTAAACTAGTCTAACTAGGAGAAGATTTAGTACAAGACATTACAAGGCAGGACAAATGTAATGGTCAGTACATGGTACTGATTGATTATCTAGTGCGAAGCAAGATTCCAGCCTACAGTGTGTGTACTGTGCAATGTACAAATGTGCAAATATTGCAATGATTTGGACAGTATACAGTGTTGTGCAAATTTGCATTGATATTTAGTCCCTGAGAGTAAGACTGTTTTAAGGAGTCTGACAGCCTGAGGGATGAAACTGTTGGACAGGCTAACAGTGAAGCTAAACCAGACAGTGATGCAGGTGCTCATGATGCTCTCTATGGTTCTTCTGAACAAAGGAATTTTGTGCTCCTAACAATCTCCATGGAGGGGCCATCAATGTTCAGTGGAGAGTGGTCTCTCTGTGTGTCTCAACAACGTGAACTTTTCCTCACTACTGGTATTCTGACAAAAATAAATAAATAAAACCCTTTGACATCTTTGCTGGGCAACATGTGACCGTTTGCACAATAATTGAAATTAAACACTTATTTAACAACTTATTCAGACCTCTCACTGTAGACTTGAGCTAGCCTACCAGGAGGATGCCAGCATGATTCAGTGATGTCATCAGAATGCTATGAATTGCACAGAACACAGGAATAGTGCCTCCTGTTGTCCACCAACAGTACTATTTATTTCACCAGGTAAGTCATTAAGAACATGCTTCATTTTTGCAATGGCACCCTGGCAAAAGCCAAAGGCATTGAGACATACAGCTCAACTATATACAAACAAAACACCCCATCCAATGTGATGTCTGACAGCTTTATTTGGAAGAAAGCTATAATACTACAAAAGTTAACCAGGTTAGTTGCCAGAGGCAGCTGTCAGTGCTAAACTTGTTCATGCGGCTCACAGTGATGACTACGATGGCACGACTGATACATTTTTCCCTCTACACACTGTTCAGATATGCTGAGAGGTGTATGTATGGCTACACTAACATATGAGCTTGTTTAAGACTGGACTGCTGGTCCAAATCATGTCAGGCTAATTGTAATCTGACATTTCCATGTTCTTGGAGTTGGGGTTGGATGTCAGAGGGTTGAGTTTTGTTGACATTTGTGTTTGTACTCATGCCTGGAACTGGAACATGTGCTCTTTCATTGCATGGCTACTCCACTGACCCTTTAGTCAAGGTGGAGGCACATGGAACAGAGATTTCTAAGCATGTTCTGGTTTATTGTTGTGGTAGGCAGGCTTGTGATCGGGGAGAATCTCCCACTTTAAAGGGTTTGAGCTTTAGAACATTTGCTGATGTTTACTAGGAGAGTCACAACAACTTAAATAGCATCTATAAAGTGTTTTTGTGCTAAGTGCTCTTCTCTGTTAATGAGAGCTGAGTGTATTATAAAGCTCTCCTCTCCCTCCTCTATCGCCCGACAAACCAAACAGTATTAATTAAAAAGCTGAGCTGGTTCGCCCAATTACTCTTTACTGCAGAGTGGAGCTTATACACCCAAAGTCCCAGCACAGCCTGTACCGACTGCCGCCTCTCAGAGAGGCCTGTATCTCCTCATATCCGCCCGACAACGTCAGCATCACATCACTTCACAACCATCGTCTTTAAAGCATATATTTAATGTTCTGTCATTTCAGGCTATGGAACTGGAGCACACACGACTTATGGGAGGATGAAAACATGAGAGAGAGAGAGAGAGAGAGAGAGAGAGAGAGAGAGAGAGAGATAGGAGAAAAAAGAGAATGGTTGAGTTTGTACCCTGAGGAAATTTAAGGAAAAGAATCTAATGTGGAGGAAGAATTTGTGGATGGAGTACATGGTGAATGAGCTTATTACAAGGTTGTCATCAGGGAGATAAAGTTTCTCTTTCTTCTTTTCCTTCTTTCACTCTCTTTTGCTTTTTTTAGCTCTTTCTTTCTGTCTTCTTTTTCTTTCGTTCCATCTTTTGCTTTCTTTAGCTCTTTCTCTTTCAATCTTTCACTTTTTTCTTTTTCACTCACAATCTTTCACTTTTTTCTTTTGCTTTCTTTATTTTGCTCTTTCACACACTCCTACTCTTGTTCTCTGTCTTGTTTTTCTTTCGCACTCTCTTTTGCTTTTGCTTTCTTTAGGTTTCTCTTTCATTCTTTTTCTTTCTCACTCTCATTCTTTCACTCTTTCTTTCTTTTTTGCTCTTTCTTTTTTTCTTTATTTGCTTTCTGTATTTTGCTATTTCACACACTTTTGCTCTCTCTCTCTCTCTCTCTCTCTCTCTCTCTCTCTCTCTCTATATATATATCTATCTCTCTCTGGATCTCCCTCTCTTATTGTCTCTCTGGTGTCTCTCTCTCCCTTTCTTGTTCTC
>BRDA01045284.1:0-17072 GCA_036984385.1 Crenuchus spilurus
CTGGTATCGGATCCTGTAGTATCGGAGCACTTTTATGAATACGAGTACAAGTACACGCACATGGTGTTGGACAGATACCCGATGCTGGTATCGGTGCATCCCTAGTTCCCATGATGCCTTGTAGGAAATATGATCTAAATGTCCAGTTGTGCTAAAAACCTTTACACTTTAGGCACTAAAACTGAATTAAAAAGTGATGATTATATACTACCTCACACTTCTATCATAGTAGATTGAATTTCTGTCATAGTACCTAGTGAGCTGTCTAAGTAGTCAGTGTTGTAACCATCATCCACCCTTATAAGACATAAATGAGACTCTCTAGTAAGACAGTGATGACATCACTTTTTCCCGCCCAACAGCATTTACTTACCTCAGCAGTCAATACGGCCTCAGAATATGTTTTTATAGTCATTTTAGTAGAAATAACTTACTTAAATAAAAAATTCACATCATTGTATCTGCTGCTCTGCTTACGTTCGCTGCACCATGTTGCATTTTAGGATTAACTTAACGACTAACGGAGCATGCAGTGCTCTCTTGATATTCGGTCAAAATAAGGTCTCAGTGGGCTGTATTTTGAGGAATTTAAGAATTGAGACAGACTTCTTCTTTGGGACGCATATTAGTATCTGTCTCAAAACCTATTGACCTACACAGACTGAAATGCAATCTATGTCATAACATGTGCCCCCAAGACACCTCAAAATGCTGAGATACTTTATTTTAACTGAATATCGAGAAGGCGTCAAATTCTTCCCGTTATTAAACCAATTCCATAAACATTACAACAGACACAAGCAGCAGGGCAAGCAGTGATATAATTTTTTAATGTAAGTTATTAATTATTTAGATCGTTGGGGGTGATATGCTGAGGCCATGTTGACAGCTGAGGTAAATGCCATTGGGCGAGAATGTGATGTCATCAATGTCTAACTAGAGCTTCTCATGTATATGTCTCATAAGGGTGGATGATGGTTACAACACTGACTACTTAGACAGCTGCCTATATACACACTGACTAGTTAGACAGCTTAATGTGTAGCCGTTGAGTATCTGGAGCAGCAACATTTTATCTCTAAACGGCAAAACAAACAAAAGATTTCTTCTGAAGTAAAAGTATGTGTCATCATGGAATATACTAGTACATACTAGAATCTGAACTCTATACCCTTCTTTTTATGTTATTGAATATGAATTATGAATACAGCTCTGCACTGCATGGGAGCAGTATATTTCCATTTATTCTACAGCACTGCAGAGTTTTGGCATTTTTGTGTTTTACCGCATCAGACTCAGCTCCTGGGGGCTTTTATAATGGCCTGATGAGCAGAATGAGACATGATAGAGTGGAGAAAACACTGAAATGTGATGTGAGTGAGTGCTAAAGCCAAAATCTTTTTTTTTTTCTTGAGTGCACTGTATTTTTAGCCGTTATCACAACAGACGAAAGTAACGAATGATTGAATAGAACACTAATAAACCCCCACACTCAGGAGACAGCACTCAAACCATACAAACTCACACAGGCCAGCACATACCAGCAATCAAATTAACTTCACAAGCTTTCAAAACATGTCATAGAGCAAGACACAAAGGTCACAGTGCTTTTCATCCATGTTTATCCCTTACACTCAGACAGGATACACACAAAAGAAAAGAGTCGAATGAAAGCTGAAGTCATACATTTTTGCTCCTGTTGAGCTGCTAATTAAATATTTTGCATCAAACTATGTGCCACATCTTCACGGAGAGTTGAATAAGCATTTGATTTTTAGTTTAATCATTTATTGAGATCCAAACAAATACAACTGAGCTTCAATTTCTGTCTTTCTGTAGGGTTCCCTCTTGTGGCACGAATCTGAGTTGCTGTACAGCCTGAAAAAATATGTATATTTCTAAGACATAAAACTTAAAAGTTACACTTTTAGTGCTCAGCAGTAAAGTGTTAGCATGTGTTAGTTATATTACAACTCATGAAACACATGTTCTGCTAATATGAAGAATTTCTTTTACGAAAAAATCTGTTTACATTTATTTCATGTACGTGTTAAATAAAAACCCCAGGATTTGTACAGGAAGACTCAAATGGAAGATCCAGAGAGTAAACTTGTGAAAGTTTAGAAATAGCAACTAAAATAATTTAAAAGTAAAATTAAGCTAAAAAATTCTGTTTTGTTCCAAATAAAAGAAAGTCAATTTAGATAAACTGCTTTTTTCCAGCTTCAAACAGTCACACAATGAAACCACATGAAGACTAATGTTACTCTTTTAATGAGCCCAAAGTTAAACTTTCATTTTGCCATATAACTCAAACAGAACTTTACAAGCTGTAAAAGCAAATAAAAAGCTCAGAGAAAGTAAAACCACAATTGATTAGGCCTGAAGGACCGCAGATGGCCTTAAGGTCATGGCAGGCAAATCCATGTGTATAAATGCTTGCCGACTCATTTATCTCTGTGGTTCTCATGAAGTGGCATAACTACTAGGGTTTGGTGGGCAGTGGGGGGTTCAGGGGGTATCATGGTGAGACCAGACCTCTAAAATCTTTACTGGACTCCTTATATAGATACTGAAATTATACACCAATGTCTTTTGAAAAAATTCAGCCCTTATTCATAATACAGCTCCTTTATGATCTTCTGTTGCTTTTCAAAGCATGTATGCAAGTGTTATGCATATTTGTCTCCAAACTTTTCTCAAATCCCTTACAATACATCCATTATAGTTATTTGAAGAAACTAGATGACATATCTGCCATTCATTAAGGGGTGGCACCAAAGCAAGCAAAATGGAGAGATGAACTCTCACCAGAATAATTTTATGCCCATTTGCTATATTTTTATGGCTGTAAAGTAATTTTTTTAGTTTATCCATATTTGCATTGTAAATGTGAGCAGCTGCATCATTTAGTAAACAGGCTACTGTAGTATAGGATTTACATTCAGATAAAACTCATAGTATAGACAAGCTTTTGCAAAGTGCAGATGGCATGACTGTGGTTACTAAAGAGGAGTATAAGGTAGTGGGCATAACATTTCAGTGAAGGCATGACAAAGGTTCACTGCAGGGTGTATGCTATAAGAATGAAACTAATGAAACGTAACATCATGTTACCATTCTTACAGCTTGATACATTATCATTTATTTGCTAAATCCATCAGCCTTTATCAGTGGCAGACTCAGGATGTTTGAAGGGCAGGCACCAGCCCCCGTACCTGCCAGTCCACTAGTGGCCTTTATCACATTTTGGCTTTAGCAATATTCTAACTTTTCCACCTCATCCATACCATAACTCTTTTTGCAATATTTTGAGTGTTTTTTTTTTTTTAATGGAAAATCCATTAATGTAATATTGTTACTGTGAGGTAACACAGTTAAATGTGATGCATCCAAATATAATCTAATCAGTGAATGTTAATGAAGTTTCATGTAAATGATATATATTATTTATATTATTTTATTTGATTGTGTTATGATTTATTTTTCACTGCACAAGCTCATTCAAAGCATAGTTTAGTTCAGTAATAACTTACTGATGTGGGAGTTAAATTTATATACATTTATATGTTTTATTATTCAAAACAACAAAGTAAAAACCTTAAAATGTTTGTCTTTGTTAAATCCTATTCATTGCATAACAGGTTAATGCAACATCAGTACAATATCACCTTGTTCAAGGAGAACAGTGGGTTAAATTGCAGAAACTGCATCCACTGGGGAGACTCTAGAAAGAGGTTAACCCCACCTATGGGGTAAGTGGTAACATTTGCAGTCACTTTACTTACATTTGAACTGGTCATAAATTTTTGGTACTGAAGCACACTGCAGATATTGGGATTTGCTCCTACATAATCTCTTCTAGTTAGTTTACAGTGGTAGAAAACCACACAGAAAGGGTGGACCCTATACAGAAATAAGCCTGTCACAGCTGCTGGCAATGCTAGCTGATGACTACCATTAACAAGTCAGAAGAGAGGAGCTCATGCCCAGGGGCGGAAAGTCACACAAGAGAGGGGCAGCCCCTTACAACTTCTTTCAAGTTTTAAAGGGATTACATTATTTCCTGGAATAAGTTGTCTCATTACTACAGCTGTCAAAGTTAATGTGCATTTGTCAAAAACAGTTTTATGTAGTCAGTAACTACCACCACCTGAAGAATGTAACATAAAACTCCACTGAAGCTAACCAAGTCTGAGTGTGATTAGTACTTGGATGGAAGACCTCCAAGCAAAGCTTTTGTGGCTCATGGAAGTGTTGTTGGTGGGGACAACATGAGGTGCTATACCTGTGTTCTATGTGGATTCCAATGCCCCACTAGAGTGCCAAGGACACTGTACTGTATAAATGCTGCCAACTTTCAGATGAGACATAAAACTATGGTCAGATAAAGATAATGCTGCTCATTACCTCTAAAGGAATAGGAGTGTTAGTCGTATGTCCTGGATAAATTACCCACTCCTAATCATCCTCATTTTCAAAAACTCTCCTCATCTGTCTAATAGCTAATGTGTGGTGCAAATTGGCTGCCTTCGTGTCATCCAGGTGCTGACCACAAGTGGTGAACACACTAATGTCTGTTAAAAGTAAACTTTAATGTGATTACAAGGTTTGTAATTATCACTGTAATGTTTTAGTACCTCATTACCTCAGCCTTACTCCTTATACAGTAGTTTATTTTCTCACAATCACATTTTGATCACAGACTTGTGCAAACAACAAGTTTTACAACTGCAAAGATGTCTATCTACACTAACGGACAGCACTGATAGGAATCTTCTCAGAATTACTTCCTTCTTTCTTCAATAGAAGTTATTGCACAAGCAGAGTGAGGCCATGTTCATTACATCATCTACATTGGCATAACCTAGAAACATAGACCTATACAGTATGTTATAATATGTTATAGTACGTTATACACTATGTAATAATGGCCTGATTGACACACACTGCACATACATGAGCCTGCACAGACAGGCCTGTGTATGTGTGTGTGTGTGTGTGTGTTTGGTGTGGTATATCCCTCAGGGTCTTGGAGGAGCCTTGCAGTCATACTTCAGCAACTGCAACACCTCGTCTGTGCTTTGTCAAGCAAAAGAGAACATGTTAATGCACCCCTGGTGAAATGTCACATATTTAGGTGATTTTCTAAGTGAAAAGAAGTAATAAACTCTTTTGCATCCACAGGGAACACATTCAAATATGTTCACAGTTTAGTTCACAGTTTCTATTTACATGCCCTATTTTCACAGAAGTTGGGACATTTTCTAAAAATAAAATAAAAACTGAAACCTGCAATTTGTAAATTCACTTGAACTTTTAATTAACAGACAGGAAGACAAAAAAAATGTTTCCTGTGTTTTCAGTGGTGAACTTAATTCTATTTGTTAAGTCTAAGCAAATGTAGAAACTGATGACTGCAACACATTACAAAAAAAAAGAAAATTATGACAGAGGCATGTTTACCACTGTGTCACATCTCCTTTTATTTTAAATATACATTTAATGTGCACCAAGTGGCTCAGCAGGCTAAGACGCTGACACTATGACCTGAGGATGGCAAGTACAAATCCTGGTCTTGCTGTTTGCCATCAACAGTCGTGGCCCAATAGATCTAAAATTGGCAGTGCTCTCTCTGAGTGGTTTGATGGTGTTCTCTCTTCCTGTCACTCTCACATTGCAATGTCCGCTGGCTCAGGCGTCTACTCATTGGTCCATTTGGAGCTGGGAATCCTGCACTTTCCTCTGAGCGCACTGGCTCCCCACTGATGGTGTATCAAGCGGTAGGTAGAAAAGAAGTGGACAGTATTATAGCAACAGTGTTTTCAAAAACTAGGCGAGCATGTGGTTGTAGTAGACGGTAGAAGACAGCCCCCTCTGTTGGCCAAAACAAGCACAACACAAGATATATGCCAGTCTGTTCTTCTGCCAGGTCTGTCTTAGGACCTTGTGGTGTCACAATTCAAAACAGTGACATTTCAGAGGACAGATGCAGTGAGGAACAGGCTAGCAAAAACTGGGACTGTGTCTGGAAAATTAGGACATCTGGACACCCTACAGTAGAAGGGTTTTATATAGTGTATACAGCAGATGAGCAGTCTGTAATTGTACACCTATATGGTTATTGCTGTAGTGCAGGTGTGTAGAGATGTTGATGTACTGTGTAGGGTCTACGTGGCACTGAGCCTGCTTTAACAGTGGGCTGTTTGTAAATGAAATTATGAACACAAATGAACTTTTTCATAATGTTGCACCATTGTGTGTTCAGTGCATCTTTGTGCTTTTATATGAGCTCTGAAGCTCTGAGGCTCTGTAGCTCTGAAGCTCCGCCTGGAGGCAGGACAAGCTGCTGTGAGAAACTCGTGTGTACACACACACACACATAGACACACATGGGGCAGAGAACAGCTCACAGAGTGGAGAAACAGCCCTGCCGTGCTCTACTACAGAGAAAAGGCAAGAGAGAAGAGAGATAACACAGGAGACAGCTGGAGTTTAGCTGGAAAAAAGACAGTAAGTAGAAGTATCAGCAGTAGCTCTAACAGCAGCAGTTCTAGTAGGAATAACAACACTAACAGCAGGACTGTCTGTACATTAGTAACTGCTTTAGTGGTTCATAATGGTCTTAACTGTAAAAGTACACTCTTTAAGAAGTTCTTTAAGAGTTCTTTATTAATGAAAATTGTTATATATAACCATTAACACTCAAAGAACCCTGTGCATGATTAAAGGCTTCATCAGATTGTTGAAGACTGTTATAGATGGTTCTATATAGATTTTTAAAAATGGTTCTATAGACCACCAAAATCCTCAATTATTACAAGCTTGAAAATACAGCACAGTCTAACAATGTGAATGAAGAGCTCTTTGACCATGCAAAGAAGCCTTTAACTCAGGATTCTTTGAGTGTTAATGGTTCTATAACCATTTTCAATAATAAAGAACCTTTGAAAAACCATCTTTTTAAAGAATGCAGTAGGTCATAGCAGTAGTAACATCTCACTATCAGTTGTGTAAATAATAGCAATAGTAGCAACAATAGTAATAACAATAGTAATTGTAGCAACTGTTCTACTGATAGAGTTACTTGCAGTAATTTCAGAAGTAGCAATAATAACAAAAACAGTAGTTATTATAGTATTATTAGTAATAGGGCTGTATGAATATTGATGTCCTTGAGTATCGCAATATTATTTTTCTCGATACTCTATCAATGCTCAAAAAAACAATATCAGCCTTATTTTATTAGAGTGGAACCTCGGTTATTGTGTGCCCTGGTTATTGTACAATTCAGTAATTGTCAACTTTTGGAGGGAAATTTAGTCTCAGTTATCACATGATTCACCACTAATCTTGTGAAAACTAAGTGTCTACTCACACGTTTTTTACTCATCCATGTTTTCGTCGTTCATTCTGGCTTTGTTTCTCATTGTTTTTCTGGGATTATTTCTTGTTGTTTCTCTGACTTTGTTTGTTGTTGTTATTCTGGCATTGTTTCTCAATGTTTGTCTGGCATTGTTTCTTGTTTCTCACTGATATCACTCAAAATTAACAAAAACACGTCACATTAAAATGGCAACCCATGGAGCTACCACCTGAAAAAAGGTGCGAAAACAAATAGCGTCCAAGAACCCCAAGAATGGGTGTACAAAACAAAAACTGCAATTGGACCACACCAGCACACTCTAAAACAGACCGTAAACCTGTAAGAGTGATGTTAAATAGTCATTTATCCATTTCATTATTCTTGTGTATTTATTGTTTTCTGTATGTAAAACTATAGTTATTCTATATAATATGTATTTTTGTTAATATTTTGTAGTGTCTGGAACAGATTAATTGGGTTTACATAATATCTTGTGGGAAATATTGCTTCAGTTATTGTTTGTTTCAGTTATCATCAGGCACTTTAGAACGGATTAATGACGAAAATCAAGGTTCCACTGTAGTTTACATGTACAAATGTCATGGGTTTTTTTTTGTATCGCTTTTAAGCCACAAACGTGTCATCTGGAACCAGACTTACTGGTAAATCTATTACAATATCCTTTCTTATCATCCCTGTCTAGAGAAAAAAAAGTGGTGAATTTACAGGATACGGCCAACAACTCTATTTACGTTTAGTGTAAGTTAAAATGATTTTATTCACAGCAATTTTAGAATATTTCTGCTGGTCCAATCATAAATTTTTCCCATAAGGTAAAAGACATTTATTGAGCTCAGATTATGCGGAACACTAAAAGTACCCCCCAAAATAGAGGTACTTACTTTTCTTTGTACAGTGATGATATGTATTATGTGTATATTATTCAGATATTCAACATCTTAAAATCCCTCTGGAGAGTTCGTTTTTATACTATGACCATTTTCCTAAAGTAGATGTTTTTACATTACAATATATTGTATCACCTTGCTTAGAGTAACATCACAATAATATTAAAACTTAACCTCTGTATTATGATACACAATGTATCAACTGGTTCTTGCAAATACAGTACATAGCCCTAAAATTAGTACCAGTATGATACATAGTTGTACTTTGTATTAGTTCAACAACAATTGCACTATTAGTAGTAATTGTAAAATTAAGTAGTAGTATAAAAATAGTATTAGCAGTAATTTTATATCAGTATTCTCTAATATATGTAATATAATTACAACATTAGTAGAAACAGTACTTATAATGTGAAGACTAGTAATGGTAACTGCTATTAATAATAGAAATCATAGTAACAATGACAACAGTTGTAATAAAAATTGTAACATAGTTATAGTAAAATTAGTACAGTAAATATATGAGTAGTATAAATAGTGACAGTAACAGTAGTAGAAGGAGTAGCAGCTGTGACAGTAGTTGTGTTATTGGTAGTAATAACAGTAGTAATATCAATAGTAGTATCTCTAACAGTAGTATTAATCAAAAGCAGGACAAAAAATAATAATATTAATAGTAGTAGTAACAGTTGTAATTTTGGATATAGTACTGGGAGTACTGAATGGTAATAGCAGTAGTGATTGTAGTATCAGCAGTAGTGATTGTAGTATCAGCAGTAGTGATTGTAGTATCAGCAGTAGTAAAAGTAGCATCAGCAATAGTGATAGTAGTATCAGCAGTATTTATAGTAGTAGCAGTAGTGATAGTAGTATCAGCAGTAGTAATGTAGCATCAGGAGTAGTTATTGTAGTATCAGCAGAAGAGATAGTAGTAACAAACAGGACCATTTTAATTTATTTGATGAATATTTTAACATTAAGATGAACCATTTTGTCAATGTGAATTTCACACAATGGAATTTGACCTCCGCATTTAACCCATTTGTGCAGTGAAACATACACACACACTAGTGAACACACTAGGCTGTGAGAATTTGTGCCCGAAGCGGTGGGCAGCCCTTATCCACTGGCGCCCGGGGAGCAGTTAGGGGGTTAGGTGCCTTGGTAGCAGCTTGCATGTTTAGGCTTGACTCCACTGACATCATCACCACTGTCTATATCTACACATAAACAATTATTTTGCTGACCACAGTAGTAAGTAAACACTATATATACACAAACACAAAAAATATAAGTGTATTTGAAGAACATATGTAACCCCGCCAGGGAAAACCAGGTCAAAGTCATAATTTTTTTTTCAAAATTTGTTTTTTTTTCTAAACAACTTTTTTGTGAATTTAAGTTTTGTTTTTGATCAAAATATGTACTATGATAGATATCTGAGACTGTTATCTTTCATTTACAGCAATAATACTGAGTGTCTAAGTTTTGTTGCTAATGTGATTGACACGATATTGACACAATATCTCAATAAGTTGCCCAGTGACTTTGGCCTGGTTTTCCCTGGTGGGGTCACATATAACACAATATATAACATAAATTTATTGGACCCCTGGATAATATACAAATGTGACTTGTGCAAACATTATAGCAAGTAGAATATTGCATGTTTATTTCCCCCCCAATTTGGTACATTTGGAAAATAAATATAATATAATGTAAGTCAATAAAAAGGTTTTATTTCAAATGATTTTGGAGCATTTTATTGGTCAAATTCTCAAATCAAATTCTAACACAATGTGTTTTTGCCATACAATACCATTTTCAAATAAAAAAGTTAAAAATATTAAAAATGGAAACTTTGTTCCAATAATAGTGACAGTGCCACATCAAAAATCATATTTTATGCTAAGTATATGTAAAATGACATGTCAATCCTTTATTGTGGTACTGTAGATCAGTATGGCTTATAGCTCATGAAAATCAGAAATCCAACAGAATATTTCATTTTGAGTTTGAGTAAATTACTATTCAAACAGTATCAACATTAAAACACTAAACTGTGCTTTGTTGTTTATAATTGTCAGTTATCAAATGTCAGATTTCTTTTACAATTACACTTTAAACAAACAGCAGAAAGTCATAATGTAAATGTATACATAACATCATGTCATAATTTTAAAATGGAACTTTATAAAAGGCAAATAACGAACTTTTATAATGGCGAGTTTTCAACTGAGAACAATTCAAATACATTGTTTCTTTTCTACTAAACTGTGTTATTGATATTATTAGTAGCAGAAAAATCATAACAGTTACAGTTTTTGCCTGATAGCTTTATCACAACATTGAAAATTGTCCAATCAGAATGTCCTGCTGCTCTTCTCCCATTGGACAGGTTTGAGTTTGGGCTTAGGTTACCTGGTTAAACAGAGGAACCATCCTAGTTAAATTTGTTGTCTGAATTAAACATATTGGGGAAAAAAACATTCAATACAAAATGTTTCACATATTTTGCTTGTGTCAGATTTAATGTTTATTTTTCCCTAGAAATATTAAATTCAGTAAATAAAGAGTTAATGTTTATTGTATAATGTTATGTATTTGTGTGTTCTTGCAGACATCATGCTGTTTCTAGTGCTCTGCTGCTTCTGGATAACACCATCTAGCCTCAGTTTGGAGTTTCGTTATCACAACTCTGTGGAGGTGGAGCAGTATCTGAGAGACATCAGCAGGAACTTCTCTGACATCACACATCTGCACAGCATCGGCCGGTCTGTAGAAGGTAATTGGATGAAGATGTGAGCCTCACTTTCAGCAGCTGTTTATAAACACAGCAGGATCCACAAGACTGGATCGACTGCTGTTAAGGACTACCTTATTACTGAGTTATTAACAGACCCATGTAATGGGAAAACATATTTTGCTTGCTTTTTAATAAATTAATGAGGTTGATCTAGTATGTAATCATTGCTTCAAAATATATCATGCTCTCTATACATACAATTCATATATGCCCATTTAAACTTTTCTGTTTTTATGATGTCACTGAAACGTGAAATCCACCTATTCAGCCTCCTGGAGTTTAGCTCCACCCATTCACATGAAAATTGTAAGGAGAGTTGCAGTCCAGGTTTCTGAATAAGGCACAATGCTTTGCAACTAATCAGAGAGTGTGGGGTGCATGATTGGGTTATTTTGTAATGTGACAGCCTTGACTTACAGTCAGTGGAACCTCGGTTATTGCTTGCGTGATTATCATACAATTCAGTTATTGTTAACTTTTCTCAGGGACATTTTGTCCCAGTTATTGTTCATCTGTCCGGTTTTCAACCACATGACTCGTCACTAATTTCATGAAAACAAAGCATCCACATATGTGTTCGTCACTCACCCATGTGTGCATTAGTTGTTCATTCTGGCTTTGTTTCTCATTGTTTCTTGTTGATAATGCTCAAAACAAATTAAAACATGTCACACTAAAGTGACAGCACATAGCACTACTGAATGATAATGTGTGAAAACAAAGGCTTGCAGGCTGGACCACACCGGCACACTCTAAAATAGCATAAAACTGTAACAGTGATGTTAAATGTTCATTTATCTATTTAATATCTCTTTTGTATTTATTTCTCATTGTTGTCTGTATGTAAAACTATAGTTATTCTATATAAAATGCATTTTTGATAATATTTTGGAGTGTCTGAAACAGATGAATTGGATTTACATTATTTCTTATAGGAAATATTGCTTCAGTTCTCATTAGTTTTGGTTATCATCACTTTTCAATGGATTAATGACAAAAACCGAGGTTCCACTGTATTACATCACTTCCCATTTGATTCATGGCACATGATGAAATGTCCTGTACCCAAAGACCTCTTTTTCACCACTTCAGTATTTATATATAAGGACAAAATAACGTAATATTTTACAAACCAGAGATAATGAATCCCTCCTCCAAAACAAGCCCAGAAATGGTCCTCGGTGTGGACAAGTGAGAAGATGCCTTCAGATATATGTGTCTGTTCAGTCCTAAGGGATACTAATACTGGCCATCTAATAATGAGTTAAGTTAAGTTTTAAAGACATAAATCTACACCAATCTCCGCAAAACAAAAAACAAAAAACCCACACTACGTACTGAATTTAATATTTATAATTACATTATTTAATGATATTAAATAATTAATATTATAAATATTATAAATTGTATTATATTTATTATTATACATATTAATAATTAAATGACCATTTAGTAGATTCTGACTCCTGATGTCCATATGAATAGTGTCTTCTATCCTGTCTTATGTTTGGGTATTCAAACTTTATAGTGACATGATCTTGTTGTTGTTCATTGTCTTCCTCTTTCACCTTCATCTGAACTATGCTGGAGTTTCATTTCTAATTAACTGGTTTTATATTGCATCCAAAACTAGCCAGCTTTAGTTATTTGAGCTTTCATTGATAGGTTAGGATATATCAAAATATTACAAAATAATATGTGCTTAATCAGCAATGACATTAAATTGTGTACGTCTAAAATAACCAAATATACCCTTTGAATAGCAGGCCAAGATTTTATTCTATCATTTTGGATAACTACACATATAGAACAGTTTCAATCTCACCTTTATTTAAATCACTCAGTGTACTGATGTAGTTCATGCATATATAGTTTTGTTCGTCCATACAGTTAAAGCATCACTTGATATTTGGCTTGAGAACTCAACGTGTGTCGAATCTTTCTTCACTTTTTCACTCTCAATCTCTCCCTCTCTCTGTCTCTGTCTCTCTCTCTGTGACTGAATGTCACTCTGCATACCACAACCCCATGCGGGACAGTGAAATCCCCTTAGTTTCTGTTTCTTTTCCCTTAGCCACAGCTGCAAATGTGCTATGAATCTGCACCCAAATATTTTCTACTGAGCTAAAGGCTTCTGTGGACAGACTCACTGTCACTGTCAGCAAGTTACACAGTATATTTAGCAGGAATTTGCTCAGAGACTCAACTCTGTTCACTTTCAGTCTACTTTTGTGATGACATTAATATGTATTTACTGCATTAGGCCCAAGACAGCATAGAAGCTATCAAATATCTTTGTGTGTGTGCTCTATATATGCTAATAAGCATATTTAGATGGAGAGATAACATGTAATGGAATATTAAATTCAACTGCTGTGTTATATGTGTGTGCGTGTGTGTGTGTGTGTGTGTGTGTGTGTGTGTGTGTGTGTGCGTGTGTGTGTGCGTGTGTGTGTGTGCGTGTGTGTGTGTGTGTGTGTGTGCGTGTCTTTGTCACAACCACATATTTGGACCAAAGTCATACTTAGAAGTTACTTGACTGACTGTATCCTGTACTCATGTTGGTTTCTGTCATAAACAACCTGTTTTTGACCACAGAGTGTGAGTCATATCCAAGTCATCACACCACAGAACCCCCATCTTTCATTACTCTGTTACCTTAATCTCCTAAGAGCTCAAACTATGTACTTCTGCTGTTGATCTTTGCTGTAATCATTGACTAAAGCACATCAAAAATATATCCATCCATCCAAAAAGATATCTGAGTGAACTGGGTACATGCAGTGGTAAGTAGACCAGTGCCGCCACTTCCACTGCTTGGGCTATATCAGCATGTACGTTTGTTTTAAGACTATGTGAAACAATGTTCAAAAATGAGAGGCTAGACATTAACGTATTACATGTACAAAGTCAAATATCAGAATTCAATTTAATATGCTGTATTAAGTCAGATAAGCAGATTTGAGAGTGATGTGATGGTGGCATGTTAGCGTGTGTTGCACTGCTATGAGTGGATTAGACATTAAACACCTCAGTGTCACAAATATGTCACATTGGATCATTTTCCTCAATAAATAAATGACATAACGTATAATATTTTTGTCTAATTTGTTTAACTGGGTTCACTTTATCTGCCTTTAGTACTTGTGTTTAAATCTGATGATGTTTTAGATCATATTTCTGCAGAAATATAGAACGTTCTAAACGGTTCACAAACTTTCAAGCACCACTATAAATCTCCAGCAACTCTACTGTGTCTGATTCTTTTGTATCAGCACAACACGCACTAACACGCCACCACCACATCATTGTCACTGTAGTGCTAAGAATTCTCTACCACTCAAATAATACCTTCTCTGTGTGTGGGGGTTCTGAGCATTGAAGAACAGGGTGAAGGATACGTGACTACATTCTGTAAGTGTAGCACAAGAGGCACCTACTGTATATAATAAGTGAAGCTGATCAAATAAACAGTGAGTGTTTATACAATGCAGTGCTTTTAATGTTATGACTGATTAGAGTATAGTCGGGCTCTTAAAGCTATGTTAAGAGAATGCTGACATGGGCTTTTAAGGGAAAATGTTAAAAGACCCCTTTAAATGTGTTCTTTCTGAAAACAGGCTTGCATAAGGATAGAGATCTTTCCAAGGACAAAACACAATATTTTGTTACATTTAGTCCCCATTGAGACATAACAGTTGATTGATATCTCAGCACATGCCTCTGCCTGTCACCTCGCTTGTAGTTTTAGCACACTAAGTGTTACTTACACACATAGATGTATTTCTGCCTTCAACTCAGGGCAGATAACAGCAGATATGCTGTAGATTGATTATGAGTATCAACAGTAAAATGCATGTTGTAATGCCATTTTTATACACTGCAGTATGCCTAGTAGTGTATTTTAAACACATTAGATTACCCCACTAGTAACAACACAACAATGTACATGTCCTTAATGTCTACTGCATCCACTTTCCAAGAAAAAATAAGACTTGTACCCTTTGTCTGGAGTCGGTCAGATCTATCTGAAGACACTGAAGATACCCTTCAGGCTTCCCCTCCTATTATAGGGTCATTCTTTACATTAGTGTATTACTTACAACAGTATTATAGAGAACATAAATTGACCCTTAATCACTATTTCATACATCACATAGAATGCTATTATAAGAAGAGAAATTGTTTATACTGGACACTAAAGCATTTACCACTTGGTAATGTTGCTATTTTTTTTTTTAATATTTTGTGGTATTGAGGATACAGACCGATTCATATGTGATTTTGTCCCTTTCTGTTATTTTTTCTTCCTGCAAACACATCTTAAGGTGTGCAAAAATACAGGGTTATCATCACATTTTTTTGTTCCAAAATTCTCCAAATATTCTCTATTGGTGGCATGTCAAGACTTTAGGCAGGCCAGGCCAGTAACAGTACCCTCTTCTACCATAGCCACACCTTTGTAATTGTAATGTTCCTTGAAAAGATATTATCTTGAAAGCAGCAAATGTTGCTCTAAAATCTCAATGTACTTTTCAGGGTGTAAATGAGTTTGGCCAAGGACACTGACTATCCAGAAAATGCCATTTCTGGACATGGTTAAAATTAAGTAATCCTTTGTTCATGTGATTATATCAGCTACTGATGAATGATGGTTCTTGATGAAGTATTGTCTGAGGTGTCAGAGTTCATGGATGTTCAGGTTAGGTTTATACCCTTTCCCTTTACACACTGAAATTATTTTAGATTCCTTTAATCTTTTGATTATATTATGCACTTCCAATCTTTTGGGGAACATTGTTTTTAAAGATTTCAGTAATGTTCTTACATATATCTTAAAAAAAACGAGATCCTCTGCCAATAAAAGTCAAAGTAAATCTAAGAAATGTTTCATTTTTATATTGGCATTTTGCATACTGTTCCAAATGTCTTACTTGAAGTTGTATGTCTGCTGTGGTACATCCGTTGTACACTACCTATTGTAGTGCATTGTGGATTGTATGAGTACATTACACATCCTCTATTATTATTTTAAACTGCCTCGACAAAAATCCAAAAATAGTGCACTACATAGTGAATAGGCAGTAGTTTCAGACACAACCCTGGTCTTCACGCCCACTCTGAAAGAGAGCTTTGATCCGGGCCTGTGTTATCACTGCCGAACCGGAAGGATAAATGTGCTCTTCTAAATGCATTTGCGATTTGAAAGTGAAATCAGTTCCACCTCAGAGCTTCCGCTTTGAAACAGCTATTCAGGCTCAGATAAAAAAGAGGAGCATATACTGCCTGCAACAGAGGACAGAGCGTCTCCTGTGGTGAGAAAAATTAGTATGACCAGCAAGACTCATGTTTGCTTTGCTTATAGGAAGTCAGGTTTAAGTCCATAGAAACTGAAGCAAACACTGAATTATTCATAAAGATGTAACATCTGTGCTAGACCATAAGCCTTTGGTTCATTTAAATACAATTTAACCTGTTTAAACTTTTGACAACATTAAAAAATAATCACTATAGAATTTATATACTAGCTACTGTGTGGTTTTTTAGTAGAGATGGCACTATATCACTTTGTTCAGATGAAATAAAACTACAAGGCATTCAAAACAGCAAGAAAATACAGAGCCAAAGCAATACAAAATGAAATATCACACAGTGTTGTATAATGTGGGTAGAAGATTTATAATATTATACGTTTCTGTCTGTTGTTCATGTGTTAATTTTAGGGTTAATGTATTTACTGATGTGGTCATGTGACCTGTTTTGTAATTTTATTATTTTTTATAATATAAATATATATATTATATAATTTTACTTATTATATTTGCTGGTTTTGACTAAGTCTTGGGACATTTTGTCTGTTTTCGCATGTATAGTATCTTTGTTTCAGGACAACATCAACTACCTCACCTGACAATTACTCAATATTTTGTACCCAAAAACCTATCTCCTATCTCTCTCTCTCTCTCTCTCTCTCTCTCTCTCTCTCTCTCTA